>OZ029914.1:19041311-19146311 GCA_964023275.1 Norana najaformis
TCTATTTTTATATTGAGATTACATTTAGGTATAATTTTCCTCTGTGAGCTAAATATTATGAAATTCGTTTTCTTAATATTTAGTGATAATTTATTTGCTTTGAACCATGCTGACACCATTTTTAGCTCTTCACTAATTTTATTAACCAGTAATTCAAAAGATTTGTCAGACATGAACACATTGGTGTCGTCAGCAAACAGAATAAAATGGAGTAATGAGGAGGAGTTCGATATATCATTGACATAAATTAAAAACAGTAGTGGGCCTAAAATAGAGCCTTGAGGCACACCACAGGTAAGATAAGATTCACAGGAAGTGTACCCATTATATGAAACACATTGTCTTCTCTTATGTAAGTAATCAGATAACCATTTTAAACACATTCCTCGTATGCCATAATGTTCAAGTTTGTTTAACAGAATATCATGATTCACAGTGTCAAATGCTTTAGACAAGTAAAAAAACGCCTATAGAGAACTGCTTATTGTCCATTGCCTCTGAGATCTTATCTTGCAATTTAAGTAAGGCCATGTATGTTGAATGTCCCAAACGAAAACCATATTGATAAACCATCAGCCAACGACTTCATTTCCGAATCACAGTTCTAATTCACTAAGTGATAGATTGATGGCTGAATAGCTACAAAAAATAATCTATAGCCTTACTTTCGTAATTTGTACTTATATATTCTATTATTTTTGGTATTTATGATGTAGATATTGTCACATTACGTAAATGAAACCGGCGTACGGCCAACATCATAACTTTAAAAAACAGGATTGATAGCCAACCATTTCTGGCACTGGCCCAACAATTGTTTATTAATTTTAGCGACCATTCATAAAGCATACGACATAAAATGGATCATTAAACCTACATTTAAAACATAGATACTAACACTAATATCAAATGACTAATGGTATGGATTCACAATTTAGAAAGCATAAAAATGCACATTCACCATATTGCATGTTATTCTGATTTATTTTACAAAATTCAAACATTTGCAATCCGTTGATCTGAATCAAATGTATGATATCGATCCAGCGTTTTAGAGGCTTTTTTAAAACTGCTATTAAATGCTCCTCTGCATTACCTTACAAACATTAAACTTGTAAGATCATAATCACAGTATCACAAATGGATGTACTGGTCAAGAAAACTATAACAGCACAGTGAACCAATGACTCTCTGAAATGTATAATTTTGAACAATATATTCCAGTCCAAACCTTACCCAGTAAGACACGTGTTTCATTCATTGATGACCTGTTATTTTTAGAGCATGAACACTTAGATTAAGGTGGGAAATTTTCTTATCTTTTGTTCGGCAACTAATTTTTCTGCAAAACCTTTACAAAATCCTTTAACAGAAATTTAGCCAATACCAATTTTTTCAGCAAGCACAGCTAAACATGCGGAGAAGTCTTGCCCTCCAACCAATTGTCGCGTGTTGTGGCTCATGTTGCATTCGTGCAAAGCTAATGAACACCTGCTCCAGAGTAGTCTGACTGACAGAGTAGTCTTCAATCTCGAGTTGGTTCCTGGCGTTCTCGATGGTTCCAAATATTTGAGACCAGCTCAGACCTGGAGTGTATATCTGATAGGTCAATAGACCTTCATGGTGATCTTTCAGAATACTTCCAGGGTATGTACGTGTCACAAATGCTATGATTTGGTTAACTTTCTCTCGAACTTCCTCTGTGCTGTTGGTTCCCCTTATCTTGATGATCAAGGTGTAGCCTTCACTGAACTTAGCCTTAAGGTGTTGTATGCTTCCAAGACATTGGAACCTTCCATTCACCATGATCGCAAGACGTGTACAAAGTGCTTCACACTCCTCCATGCTTCAAAACAAAACAGAAAACACAACTGTAGTTCAACAGAATCAGGTGGAAAAGTATCTTACACCTTAACGTGTGAGTTACAAAAATGTTAATGACTAGAAAGCGGCAACACTGAAGAGTAAACTGTTACTCATATTTGCATAGGAAAAAACTAGAAACAATTGAATGACAGTTGAATTTGGTATTTAAATTTAGCTTTAAATGTTTTGTCTAAATCTAAAGGAAAGCAGTGAAACTTTTGCGGACAAAAATGATTTGATGATAAACCTACCTGTGTGAGGTCAGTACAAGAGTTCTTCCACTGTTACGCACCGCAGCTAGGATGTTCCAGAGAATTCTTCTTGTCAAAGGATCCATTCCCGTTGTTGGTTCATCAAGAAAGATAACTGCAGGATCTCCAATGAGAGCTACGGCAACACTTAGTTTTCTTTTGTTTCCACCACTGTAGGTAGAAAGAAATTTTGCACAAAAGTCAGCAACGATGACGACTGCTTTCACTAACAAAAGTGATTGGTGATGGTCTAGTGACTACTTTTGATAAACAGAAAACACATTTTGTAACAATATGTGTGATGATAAGCACAAAAACCCCAGAGTAAAACACCCTGAACTCAAAATAGAGTCATTGTAATAATCGTGAAGGACTGGGATTCCCATTACATTTTCACCATCCCAAATTTTATTGAAATCCTGGAATAATATGTACTAATTAACCACAAACATAATCCACCACGTTGTTTATTAAATGCAACATCTTCAACGAAGCACTCCCAGCCCAACTGGCAAAAAAGAAAACATACAAGATGGGGGTAGCTGCAACGTATATCAATAGAAACACTATGCCTAACAGATCTTGCAACGGCCTGAAGGGAGAGATATATGATAGCAAGCGACACGCGGCTATGTATTATACAGATCTGGGTATCGGGCCAATAACGCCCTAGGCAATAAGCCGCCTCGGCCAATAATCCTCCAGGAAAATAACCCCTAGTTCAAAGCCCTCTCACCAATAACCATAAAAATTCAAACGTATATATATATATGTAAAGTATTTAAAATGTGACAATAGATCAAAAGAAGTACTGATGAAATCACTCATAAAGCATGGAAGTAAGAATATTAATAAGAGTTTTAATAAGGGTACATCAAAATAGGGCTTATAAAAAAAGAACTAAACTAGTTTCGGGCTCCTTAAATATTTTCATTAAAAAATTAACGTACTTCATTTTATGACACCTTATCGGTGGGGCTTTATTACAATAAATAATTATGACATTAGGTCTATTACGACGCCGACAACTCAATTTTCGCTGATCAATTTCACAATCAAATCTTTGGTGATTTGAGAGACACAGCGTCGTTGGAACTGAAGTACTCAAAGTATTTATAATATGTAAGACTAAAGGCTAAAATGGGGATTTAGTATTAAGCCACTGGGTTTCATTCAAATAAATAAAAAAATGTATAGATAAACCACCAGCCATCGACTTCATTTCTGAATGCAATTCTGATCGTTTGACTGCTAGACTGATGGCCTAATGGTTACATTTCACCTATCAATATACAACAGAATATGTTGTGTGTGGATGTAAATGCAAATATCAGATTAAGTTGGTTGGCAGCCTGTATAGCATCAATGCATGCACAAGAAGTTTAATTAGTATTTAATAATAACCCCACATGCTTAAAGACTTGATTACGGCTTTATTTTGGTGCACCATGGGTTGATCCTTATGCATTGCACAACAGCAAAAAATACGTTCCTAAGTAAACAATTCGATTCAGAGGGATTGCATCGCAGCTTTAAGGCAGGAATTGGTAGCTACCATCCTAATTTCTGGCGGCTTTTGAACCATCTGCAAAAACAACAGGCATTGCAGCAACTTAAACGCAACCAACTGCTAGCAAAAACTGTAAAGAAACAACATTCTGATAACAATTTCAGAATACTGCAAATCATCACTGACTACAACAACCGAGACTTTCTCAAATATTTTTGTGGGATCACACACATTTCTTAACTCCCTTATGTAAACTATTGTTTATTTCAAGTTTATATTACATTAATGTATTTTCTTCATTTGCTTACTTGTTAATTTCGGGGTTCATTTACCAGGGAGTTTTAAACTGGGGGTTATTCTCCTGGAAGTTATTGACTGGGAGCTGTTTTTGGCCAGAGGATTTTGGCCAGGAGGTTATTACCCTAGGCCTAGATCAATGAATCTGTGGTTGATGATGCCATGTAACAATTAACACTAGTTTTTAAAAGTGAAACTAAAAGTAAATAACAATATAACTGAATTATTCAAGCTCTTCGTTTTGTTTAAAGATTTTGAAACAACTTAACTGTGCTGCTCTAACTTTTGCTTAAACAAACATAACTTAAATTGTCATTATTATTATAAGAAGACTTATAAAGTGCACGTTAATATAGCCATGTACACTGAAAATGCACTGAATATACTAAAATTAGCATAATTAAAATAGCTGGAAAATAAATTACTAACCATACATTGCATATGGCTTGATATAATGCTATTCATTGCTCACCTGAGAGTTTTAGTCTGTTTGCTGGAATAATCTCTTAGCATCAAGCGGTCAATCATGGTGTCCACTACTTGGCTTCTGTTTTCATTAGAGACACCACGAATGCAGGCAAAAACCCACAGTGTCTCTCTGACTGTCAGCAGGTCAATAAGAGCGTCTGACTGTGGACAGTAGCCGATACGCTGATGGACTTTGCTGATATTTCCCCACACACTGTTTCCATCAATAAAGGCATTTCCAGAAGATGGCTTTAACTCTCCGGTCAGCATCTTGAAGCATGTTGTCTTACCCGCCCCATTCACCCCAAGTAGCCCAAAACATTCGCCGCTTGGAATTCCCAAACTCAATTTGTCAACAGCAGTGTAATCAGTAAATACTTTAGTCAAATCCTGCATGACGATCAAATCTGTTTTGGTGAGATCCGTGACTGGAGTGTTCAGAATGCGATCTCTTTCACAAAGAACATCTGAATCTCGAAAGACCTCCAGTTCATTGCAAAGTTCAATATCCTCATTCTTTTTCTGTGATTCAGTTGAGGCTCTGCACTTTTTAGCAAGCATTAACGAGATAACACTGGTATCAATGAGAATGAGAATTAGGAAGAAAATGACACCTTGAAGTGCCATAAAAAACAGCGAGCGACCAATGCCTGGATATTCCCATGCAGCATAACTGATGGATGTTGGCTTACAAGATATATTACAGTTACCTATTAAATAAAAATATATTAAATACCGTTATTTGCAAACTGTAAACTAATTCCATTATCGTTATAATAACCCATAAATAGACATCAGATAGGCCTATACACTGATTCAACTGCGCAGGAGAAGATTCCACTCAATCCGTCGCCTGCAAAGCCGATGCAAGATAAATATTTAATTGATCTATGAACGTTAGAACAGAATGACATTTCGCACTATGACTGTTTATTCTTGTGGAAACGTGAAGGTAGGGAAGGGTTCAGTTCCAGATCCAGATCCAAGAGTCAGGCAGGCAGGCAGGCAGTCACACCGCTACCGGTGCATGGTACTTGGAACTGGAGTAGAAAGAGAGATAAGAGGAAGATAAAGAATCAGAATAGGATTTGTGGAAGAGGAGTGTTCAGTTTCGAGTGACAGACTTGTGCAGAGATTGCAAAAGGTGAAGTGTTCGTGAGTTCGTTTGATAGCTCAGATAACTGTCGTAATTCTGGTGGGAGTTTTTCAAAGTGGTGGAGAAGCGATTTCCAAACTGTAAGGTTGAAGTGAAGGGAGGGCGAAGAACAGTTAGGGCAGAACAGAGGCGGACTGAACTACTCTGTTGAATTATAACAACTGACGAAGATAGGGCGCTTGGGAGGACTGGTGTGTTGTGAATAAGCGATAGGACTTTGTACTGTATTCGTTCAGGTATTTTAATCAAGCGAAGTGATCCGAGAAGAGTGATGTGATGGTGTTTGGGGGTTTTGGCGACAGCACGAGCGATAAACTGACGAAGATAGGGCGCTTGGGAGGACTGGTGTGTTGTGAATAAGCGATAGGACTTTGTACTGTATTCGTTCAGGTATTTTAATCAAGCAAAGTGATCCGAGAAGAGTGATGTGATGGTGTTTGGGGGTTTTGGCGACAGCATTCTGGATAGCTGGGAGGTGGTTTATTTGGGTGGTGTCTACATTCAGCAAAAGTAAACGTCAGTAGTCTTGTTTAGTGAGCAATGCTTCTTGTGTGATGCTGATTTATGATGCAAATGAGGTAGATTGATCTTTGATGGAGAGGAATAAGGCAGGCAGGATCAGGCTGGCAGAAAAGATTGTTGACCGATCAGCTGAGTTGTGTCCCGTCAATGACTATGAGTGAGGAAGGCAAAGAACTCATGGCAGGTGCCTGCAGCAATGGTAACAATGTAAGGGGAGTCTTTCAAGGTCCTGATGGTTTTTACATTAGTCAGATGGAACGGCTTGGTCTGGTGGAGAGACAGGAAAAAAGATTCCAGCCCAGTAGCATCTGAGGGTGAGGTACCTAAGCAGTGTACAATAGAGATGGAAGCCCTCCTTTTCCAGGTAACCAAGAGAGTTACTTTATGCACCTCCTTGAAGAAAAACGGGATCACCATGAGGTGAAGGCTTTATCTATTTCATTTGAGCTCAAAGGACTGACAGTCTTTCAAGCTTCATTTCAGTGAAAGAGATCCGTTTATTCCTTTCAGTCAGTGGCCTTTCTGCCCTGAGTAAGGCATGTCTTGGGTTCCAGAAAGTTGTCCCAATGCAATTGTGATATTTTCTTGGGGAACTTGTCTTGTAGATGTAGGCTTTAGTGTGTAATACAAAGAGCAATTATAACTAAACGTGTATAAATTGTTTAGCGTTTATGCCGCTTCCCTTCTGCCCTAACACTTCGCCCTCCTGTCAAGTTCTTAAGATTTGGAAATCGCTCTATAGCCATTGCCACCCCACCCCATGGAAGAAACTCCTGCCTGAATTACGACAATTTCTGACCCACCATACGAACTCACCACACTTCACCTCTTGCAAATTCTGTGCTGGTCTTTCACTCACAACTGAAAAAATTATTCTTCCAGCCTGTCGATTTTGTTTTGATTCAGTGCCTGTGAATAAGCTGGTTCCCACTACTTAGCTTTCGTACAGCGCTGCAGAAACCTTGAGCTTACGATTCTGATTACAATCTCTTGGTCAAAGATGTCCTCATATTCTAGCATGGACATTTTTAAAACGGGTATAGATAAGCAGGGCCCAGAGTTGCCACACTATCCTGTGATGTGGGAGACTTTGGCATCATCCTGGTATATGGGTCCTATCCTTCACCCCACTCACTGGGACACTGGAATGTGGCAACTCCAGTCAAATTAAACTTAGGAGCTCGTTAGAAGTCATCACTGAAATATAAACGACCCAAAATTATCTATCAAATACAGTATTACCATGTGTTTGCAAAATTCTACATTTCTTCAGTGCCTGCCAAGCTAAGTTGAAGCAGCTTATTCAAAGGCCTTGTAAGGTCAGAAGGGTCAGGTTGAGTTCCATGTCAAATCTAAACGTTGGGCAGCTAGACAATCAGGCAGATCATGGTTGTAGTTAACACGAGGAAGATACCGAAAAGAGTAATAATCAGGATATGATATCTTGATGGCTTCTCAGCCAAATCTTCCATATCACCCGAGCAACAAGGGATGAAAATCCATTCAAGAGTTGCTTTTATTTAATTTTTTTAGCAAACTCTGAAACTTTGCATAAAATATCAAATTTTGAGAAAGTGGAATAAATTGCATAACTAGACTTACTAAGTACATCTTTTTCTGTCGTAAGAATTATCATAGAAAAACAGTTAAATTTTAGAACAATTGTTAACATTCTGCAAACCAAATGTAATACTTAAAACTTGAGTACAAAATGTGAAATACCTCTAACATTTTCCCCGTTATATGAATCATAAATGCATAAAAAGTGGTCAATACCATGATTAGTTTTAAGGACAGTTTGAGAAACATAGCTGGATCCTTATTTTACATGGTTCAGTTTAAAATCATTATTGAACATAATTGGCTAAACAAGGCCAATATGTCAACCGACAGACTGGCCACGGGTTTCCTAATTTTGTCATTTGGTAATGCTTTTGTTTTGGGTGAAATTTTCTCAATAATTCTCATCTGTTTGGACTTTTTATATGATTGAGTCTGCATCTTGATGGTATTCTCAATTTTTGAATCCGTTTTGGGCAATTATGAAAGTGTTTCAGCCCATCGGTCGATACCTTACTGCCACTTAGACTCATCCAACATTGGTGTGATAGGTTCCCAAAATTCCCAGTTGGACAGTCGAGCCTACAGACCTGCATGCATTTGTCAACCAGAAAAATCTTGGATTGAGTTAATGAAAGGCAAAAAAGTCTTTGGAATGGCATAAATCGTCAACAACCGAGACGTTCCGCAACCAATCAAATGCCAGTCGTGTTCCTTGCTGGCTCAAGAGCTGCCCAGACGCTGCATCATCGGCCGTCTGTGAGAAACTGCTCAACGACGAGACAAAAATGTGTCACTGGAGGCAGATCACATCGCCTCTATTCCTCATCTTCGATGCAGTATGGCCCAGGAACTCCGAACAAACTATCAGAGCTCTATCATTTCTTAATAGGAATCCATTAGTTGGGCTCTCCATGTGTGTGGGAGCCCACCACTACTGACTTTTCTAGTTATACTTTCTTAATGACATCAACTTTGGGCCAACCTGGAGAGTCCCTCTGATTAGTTTCTATTGAAGCAGCACTAAGAAAATTTTTAATCATAAACTTTTAAAAGATTGCATTTTCCAAATGTTCAAATAGTTAATTCTAAAAACCTTTTAACAGTGCATTCTCAATGGATGCCTGTTTTGCAAAATCTAAGAAATAATTTGGAAAGCTAATAAAATTTCCCACTGCAAAAATTTACTATTTATATTTTGCACAGAAATGTCAAACTTCTGACACTGTGAACCTCTAAGGGCATATCCTTACATAAACCCATTGTGAAAGAACATGGTCATCTTTTGCTGCACACAAGTTTTAGAAACACAAAGAAACCAGCGACAGCGATTTTGTTAGTTACTAAATCTTTTGTGGGTGAAATTTACCCAATATAATGACCAATGTCATATCTGAATCAAACACCTCAGTGGATTTTGACTTGCAATTCATGATTTTTAAGTTTTGTCACCCTGCACTACTGTAGCAGTCCATTATATAATTGATCATTAAATTATAACAGAGGGCAAGTTCTTCAATACTATACCTGAACAGCATTGGTTTGTTTCGTTATTCTGCTCTGCAAATAAGCAGGAAATTGTTTGGTTAAATTGATCTCCAATTCCGCTGCATGCTTTAGGATTTTTAGAAAGAGCTTCGAAGTCACGAAGAGCTTTTGCAAAACAGAAATTAGGTAAAGTGACGTAGAACAGCCATTCGAGGGCTCTTGCAACATTCTGGTTTATGTAGAGAACGATTAGATGAGCAGCTGTTGAAGCTATGTCTTAAAAGATCAGAAACACAATTTAAATTAAACTTTAACGTTCTAGATTTCCTGCACAGAATTCCACACTACAAAAATCTAAACAACAGGTTCCTCCTGGTCATGAAAACCAAATTTCAAACAACACCTTGGTAATTAGAAGACAATTTAACTTATTTTTATCAAGTCTGAGATATGAACTGATCAACTTTTTCACTTTTTCAGAATACTGATGATGATGAATAAAAAATGAAAATATGATATATAACATTTCTGTATTTCTAAAGAGTTTAAGCATTTCTGTTTATATAAACTGGTAATCCTCAAAATCACTAAAACATAGCTGCCATAGAGTTAAACAAGAATGGCATAATAAGCCTAGATCATCAACAGAAGTTAAAACAGAAATGATCAGCTACTCGATGCTTCAGTGCCTTTGAGAAATTTCTAAAAGGTGCTATATAAATACTCAAATACCAATATACATAAAAGTACAAAAATTATTACTTCTGCATTCAATAAGCACCACTATCTAATGACCAATGGTGCTGAGCAATTGTGAGTGCAAGACTTGCCCTAGATGCCTACACAGCAATTGTCTCAGAGGATTCTTGATCCGTACATACTCGCTGCATTACAACCCATACTCTAGCGCTTAACTAATCGGCTACAACACCCCACCAAAATCCAGTCACTCTATCTTTTTTTAGCAAACGTGTATAAAGCTCATTACATGTACCTGAAATCATTTACAATATTTAGTGAGATCAGCTTACCAGTCACTATAAGAATGACCATTATCCAGGAAAATCCATTTGATGGCACTTGAAAGATGAAGGACAAGACATAGACAAATGGTATGACGGAAAACCCATAGAATATAAAATCCAGAAGTACAAACCTGCAAAAATAATTAAGAAGTAAAATAAATTAAGGACTTCTGGATTTCTTTTACAAACAGTTCATCAATAGATTCTCTGATCTAGTGAAATTTTAGAATTTCTGACCTCAAGAATATTGTCCTGGCCTATCATTTGAACGCAACCATCCACTGACACCTTTTGTTTTACAATAATAATGCCATTGAAGTCTCTATATTGGATTATATCTGATTCTCCATAGATACCCTGACGTAGCTTCTGATTTCTATTAGTTCACCTTTTTACTGGAAGTTTGTGGTTTTCTTTGACTATGAGCTGATCTTTTCCTAGGTATAAAAGCTTAGTATGCCATTCTTGCTTCTATCGACTGCACCAACTGCGCACCTTTCCCATTCATTCACATTCAGCACTGCATTCACTTCGTAGCCTTTCTTATACGCTCCATGGCTTAACAACAAATAACATAAAGATATCTGAACACAAGGCACTGCTACCATGAAAGGTTTAAGATCCCATATAACCAATCAGCATTACGTGTATGTGAATGACTTCATAGAATCTCTGTATAAATCAGCAGCAGCCGCATCAGACAGTTGCCAGTTCAACTCCATTAAAAAAGCATCAATTCTTCTGCAAAATTCCTAAGGGAGCTACAACAAATATTCTAGCTAGCACAACTACAAATACTCAGGGCCTAGAGGCATTTAGCATGGCAGAAAGTGTATGAAGACCGACCAACATACATAGCATAAATCCGAGATGAAAGAGTTCCTCAGTCCTTCAGGTCATTTCAATCTTGAATCCTAATCCTAACCTTCATTTAACAGTCTAACCTACTAAAGGCTGTAGTTACAGTGGACTGACTTGCAGACCGAACTGACTTTGGGCTTGGTTTACTACTACTAATACTACTGCCAAAAGCGTAATTCCTCAGTTACTGGAAATATATTATTACTAGCTTATTCTGCTCACAGCATCTGCTGGCTACTTAACTTCCTCGCCTTCCTTTTGTCCTGCCCCTTCATCAAACTGGTCTAAATAGACCCCGACCTACCATCCAGTACAACAGTACTAAATGGATGAGATACCATGGCTACTCGTGGCTTATTCTGTTAGATGAATTTATTATTATTGTTAATATTTTACTATCATTATCATTTGTATTAATGTTACTATTAATTAATAATAATTAAACTAAGATATTTAGAGTATGTTATTGTGCTGCTCTGCCAGCAAATTCAGGGCATGTTTGCATAGAAAATTTCCATCAGTCATCGGGTTGTTGATTTGTTTAAGAGATTGGTGTGTTTAGAAACTGTGACAATTCAAGTAGTGTTGTGATTGAACTGTTCATTTAATTATAATTTCGAAAATCAAAGACTGTCTTTTTTTGAGTTAACGCTACTCTATGAATCAGACATGTGGATAGTTCAAAGCCTGATCATTGACAACTACGACAGAACATCGACAGATACATACAGATCTATAACTATTGTTATTGTTATTAATATTATTGTCATTATTTTTTATTATTAATACTATTACTATTTTTAGTCAGATGAAAATGCTGTGAATTGAGTTCATTTGTTGCTCACTTACCATATTGCGTTTCCCTCTGTATATGTTGGCAAATGAACACACTCTAAAATGATGATTATCACAGCTGTTGGAATCAGAAAAATGAGGAAATCCCACAAAAATGTAGTAAACCAGAAGTTGAAGAGCTTTGTGCTACTGACCAACTGAATGTGTTTAGATCCAATCATTCGTTCTTTAATCAAGAGTATTGCAAATGCGCTAACAAAAATTCCAATTCCAAATGGCATGATAAATTGAAAGCCGAACTGTGTTCCTGTAACACGTTTTTCGTATTCGTTAACCTGGCTCTTGCGCGTCCAGGGTAGTGGGTGGTTGATGGTTTCAATGTGGTACTCCTTTTGGCCAAAGCATTGCATTAGAGTGTTAGTCACATGCGACAGTGAAATGGCAATCGAATGATAGGCTGCGTTGTTGAACCAGCCAGTTATCGTCATATTTGCACTTGAATATTCACTTTCACTTCTTTCGATGGTAGCACCAGTCAGGTATTTGGCATTGTATTGCTCTAAGCTACTAGTAGCAATGGATAGTAGAAAGCTGCCCACTGATCTATTTTCCGACGGGTCAAGATAGACGACACTTCCACTACGGCTTGCAACTTGTGCATAGCAATTTGCCATTTTCATAGCTTTGACATCTCGCACTGAAGGCTGGACAACTTCATAGGGAGTAATTGGATTGGCAAAGTGACTAAGGTTAAGGTAGAGTGGTGGAAGGTCTTTGATTCCTCGAAAGGCAATCAAGCTCAGAAATCCAAGTAAAGTAAATGCAATGGGAGCTATAAGCGGAATCAGTGTAACATGCCAACTGCGCACAGAATGAAGGATTCGTTTGACAAGCAAACCCTGAAACTGCAGACAATTCCGTTTACAGCCTGTTTCAGTTTGAAATTCAATTCCAAAAGCTAAAACAACAAAACGTACGTCTCAATCAAAAAACATCAAGAAAATGTTTTATGCCCACATTTTAGAAGGTCATACACAGATTTTGGTCAGTTCACTTATTAGATAGAAACTGTTTAGGAATGAACATATTACAGCAAGATAGGTCATCTACTTTAAAACAAAGGTCATTTACTTTAAAAGACTGGTCATTTTCTTCAAAAGACTGGTCATTTTCTTTAAAAAATAGGTCATTTATTTTAAAAGGCAGGCCACTTACTTTACAAGACAGGTCATTTACTCTAAAACAAATGTCTTAGGTATTATGAGAATATCAAAATATTCAACAGAAATATTTTTGAGGACTTGAGCCGAGTACACTTGCTGGATACAATAAAAGCTGAGCTTTTCACTCATTTGTTTGACTACTGCTGATCATAAAAATAAAAATATATCTATATTCAAAAATGTTATGGGCACTGGATATTTGCCAAGACAAACCCTATTGGATATTTGCCCTTTTGCTGTGCATAATATATTTACAAAAAATTACTAATTGGGGAAGATGTTAAGCATTTCATTGTAAAGCATGGGAACTTGTAATTCTTGCTTGCATTTAATAATGCCAGTGCAGTGTGCTTTCTTATGCTGTTGTTGTACTGGAGCTTAGTCAGCCTTCTTTATTGAATCTGTCAGATAACCATGTTTCAGCCTGTCAGAAATTTCTACAAGGTGCTATATAAATATCCAGATGCATATAGATACCTAGTTCAGAATAGCAACAAATTATAACACAAGATGAAACAGCCATACCACACATCAGAACATAGCAGTATAAAACATGATAGCACATATGAAAATATTCACAGGTATTTTTGTATACACCAATTTTATAGTTCATACTCATAAGTGTCATTGCACATTCATACAGCACATTTTCAAAGAAAATTCAAAACTGCTCTCTACATAACAAAACAAACCACAACTGAAGAAAATGGTTTTCAATCTCTGATACAATAAAGGCAAAAAGTCTAAAAGCCCCAAAAAGTTTATGCTGCAAAGTGGAAGTTCAATGTGGTGGGAACAACCTGGTCATCCTAACCTATTTAGCATTTCATCTTATTTTATATCTTTAAGCAGCATACACTTTGAAATGATTCCATTCTTACATTCTTCTGGATATTGACCTGATTGTGTCTAGACTTTGGGGCACCACCAGTTGATGCTTGTGCATTAGACACCAGCATGTTAGAAGTTACAATTACATTCACAGAATGTCTAAGTTAAAGTCAACCGATTACATTAGCTAAGATCAAATGAAAAATAGATATGAGAAAACAATAATAAAATATTACCTGAACTTTGTCCGCCTTCTATGACAGAAGTTTCACTCGAATCATGAAGTCTCTTGTCAACTGCTGATCCTGCTGTCTGTCCAACTCTGTACATAGCACATACATATCGCATTGGTCAACTTATATAGCATATCATGTAGAACAAAATCCTCAGAAGTACTCCCAGCACAAAAGCCCCAAGGAAACTGGTAGTAAAGCGAGTTGTACACTGGTCATGCCCGAAATTAAGAGTTATAATTCACTGGTTTACAAACATTCACAAATTTTTTTGCTTCTTTGATAGTTTTATTTTTACCTATCTTTTCCGTGCTGTGATAATAAAAATTACTTTTAAAAAATTAAGTAACTCTGGTACTGAAAACATGAGCTTAAGATTTTATTACATATATTATGCTGAGTTTGATACTTAAAAGAAAATTTTAAAGCAGAACTTTACTAGAAATTTACGAAGCAATAATTTAAAAATAGCACTAATAGTTTTAAATAATGATAAATAACATAATTATTTGGCTGAAAAATACCTCCCCATATTACAATAAACAGTACAGTGCAAATCACTTATGACGAAAACGGATAGGACAAAATATCGTTTAGTACGAAATGAAAACTCAGTCCGTGCCGATGTAAATCGATAATAACGTTAAATTATTCTCTTAAGACAAAACTGATAAGACGAAAAGATCGGTTATTACGAAAATTATTTTCGGTCCCGTGAATTTATTTCAGTGCTAAGTCCGTCGCATAAGACGAAACGTTGACGGAAACACAACAGCTGCAGCTTGCAGTAAGGTTTCGGGTTCGCACTTCCGTATATGCCTAAGATAGCTTGACAGCGTCGGTCTTTGATGAATGTCACCACTCGAGGAATGAGATAGCGTACATGTTTATACTGTAATTGGGTAATTGATTACCGGTAAGAGACTCGCAGACCACAGCAACAGGCTCGTCAAAATGCGTTGGTGTATGAGACCATAGATATCATAATTACCATGATGCCTATGTATAGGAAGTAAACTTTTATAGCTGTCTACACTAATGTGCCCATTTCATTTGTGGGTATATTTTGTCTAACAATGAAGGACATTAAGTCAGTCATGAGGCACATTTATGGTAATGATATTTGTAATCACAGTGGAAATGTCCTATAGTCAGACGCATTAGACAGTTCAAGTATCTTTGACTACTCTAGCCAGATTGGTGCTTGCTGTTTTCAGACATAACATAGCAGAACTCCATTTTCCTGGATAGCTTTCCATAGTCAAGATGCCCTGGCGGAAAAGTTCACCATGTTCATCGGTAACTGCACAATAGTTAACAGTGAAAAAAGTCCAAATGAGAGTTTAGAAAGCAGATCTTCAATTACATGTTGAAGCCTAATTTCTGGTAGGCTAAAAGAAATTTACTCAGAAGTTCTATATAGTTATCTGCTCTGTTGTTTCCCAGAATATTTTCAGCTACAATTATGAATGATTCCCAAACTGTTTTCTGATGACCATGAAGGATCTGCTCAAAATGTTCATCTTTGAAAAGATCACATGTCTGCAAGGCCAACATAAACACCTTCTTTCATTTTGGCTTCACTCAGTCTTGGGAATTTTTCTTTGAAGTACATGAAAGCCAGTCCATCTCGGTTCATCGCCCTTACAACATTCTTCCCAAGTCCCAACTTTACCTGCAATGGTGATAACAAAACTATTTCGAGGTCGACTAGTGGGATGTACTATACACTTTTAGTTTCCGAATCAAGAGACTTTCGTGTTGGCCATACGTTTTTTCATAGTGTGAAGACTCTAATCTAGTCTATTGTAACGGCTTCTATAGCGCCGTTATCATAATGCTCAATGCATCAACTGATGGTCGCTTCAAGTCCAAATTGTATTCAAAAATCATATATTGCTGGAGAAGCTGGGTTGAATTCTGATGGGCAAAGACTGTACTCTACAATTCCACTCACAGAGAAAGCAGCAAAATATGGTGTATCCCTGTTGCATTTCCAGCAAGAGGGCAATTACTTTTAGATCCCCAAAAAACCACGACTCTCATAGTCCTTGTAGTTAATAGAGTCAAGAAGATGCTTCATATTCAATTAAGACTCTGGGAACAACATGTTCTAAAGGAACTGATGGTCGTTCATTCCGATTACGCAGTAACAGCTTTTAAACTTAGCTTTGAGCAGTCAGTGTAGAGTCTCCACTCTTTTCAGGTTTGTGCTCAATATTGAGTGATTTAATTAAACCACTGATCTCATGGCAGAAGACAAGGTCACTTTTCGTAGTGAAGAATTTAGTGAAGTCCTTCTGGCAGTCATGGTATACTGAAATTTTCACAATGTCCTCAAGCAAATTCCATTTTTGTAGTCTGGTGGACAGAACGTTTGCCTTAACTGTTAACAAATCTAGGTCTCTGATCAGGCCGCTCAATTCATTCTGCATAATCCTGTATGGCTTTGCAAAGGGTAGGCTACATCCGGAACAAAATCAGGATCTTTCAATGTTGATGGCTCAGGTGATTTATCTCTGTCATGATCTGATTCTTCATATTCAGGGTGGTTCAGGAATGGGAAGTCTCTCTCCATGAGATACTGGGCGAATTGGCGACATTATATTAGGGTGGTCCATTTTTTTGCTTTGGAGATTCCCTGCTGAAAGGGTGGTGCCAAACAAAAATAGCAGTCTGTCACATGATGGGCACAGCAAAAGGCACTGAGCAACGTTTACAATTTAATCAGTTCCGGATGTTAAAGCATAAGTATTATAACAAATATGTGGAGCTCAGCTTTTACCTTCATTTCCAATATTGCACACAAAATAATAGTGATAGGCCTTCCTAATAAGGGAGTAATAGAATGTTTCTGAATCCTATGTCACGGTTTATGTGAGATGGTGAATTATACACTAGGCCTAACTAGCCAGGGAGGTTGTGAGCGGTGGCGAGATAAGAAATATTTCAATGACCACAACACCGACATTTATACTTATATTAACTGTAGCGAACCCCATTAATTGCGCATTTGGTTAGAGTTATGTGTTAGATTTGCTTACTTGCTGTTGTTGAATTTTAGTGTAAAGTCTTGCTAGAGTAGCTGATTAAGGTTTAGATTAAGGTTAATCGGCCAGCTATAGAATAGGTAGAGTTCGATTATTAATAAATTGGCCAGCATAAGTAAATATTTAGATGTTAGTTTATCTGGATATTTGGGGTGGTTTGACTGAGCGCTACAGAGCACGTCAGTTGTCCAATTAGATTGATGCAGACGATGAATCGGCAAAATTGGAAGAAATCGTTAAAACTTGAACAGCTGATCACCGTGGAAACCAGATCCGGTGACTGAGCGTTTGCCACGTATACAGACTGCGTCAGATCGGAGCAGACGAACTATGACGAACTATGACGGCGAAGTCGTCGGTAGAATGGTGAAGTTAAGGCAGTCTTGTGTTGAGCCATGGCAGAGAAAGGACCAATAAAAAAATGGCTACACATTTCTCGTGAAATGAAATCGAGTTTCAGCACTTTAAAGAGAATTAAACGTTGCGTTGCTCGTGGTTAATGAGTCGTCGTGGCAGTATTAACAAGCCCATAGACTTACTGATCGAAGTAGTGTCGAATCGGACAAAGTAACTGAACATTGGATGTATCCAGTTATCATCATCGCTGTTGAGAGGAACTGTAAAATCTTCAACTTAGCGGTAGTCGATTGATCTAAGCACGTATAGACAATCTAACGTTGAGAATCATAGGCGAACTGTCTACCTACGAAAACGTTTATACAGCGGACTAATTGTCAAGAACGATTAAAAGGGACTACACGCCAATCCTTGATGTTGTTGCGCCCAGAAGAAGGACTAACCGCTTGCGGATTTCGTCATCTTCGCACACACACAAACCAAGAGGAATTCTGCACAGTTCTGCGGCCGTTTCAAAATCGTGAACTGGTATCCAAGGACTAAGGAAACTGGACTCCAGAAAGAGCTTCGCACGGGGGAAGGGAAGTAATATAAACTGTATATATAGTTAGAATAGCTGGCCATAAGTAGTTAGCTAAGTGTTCTACTAAATGCATGATTGTTGATGACACTGCTGAAGAATGATTTGATAATATATACGAATCTTTCAAACTAGAATTGTGACTATCTATCTAATAACGAGCAAAATATCTAGATTAGTCATACGTAAAGAACAGTTGCTTGAGTTATGTGGACTCAATTTGTGAACTAAATTGAAGCATGGCGCTTTTCAAGCAGCTGTGCTAATTAATATAGCGTCTTATTGCCATCAAAAGGTTCAAAGGTAAGGAAGCGCCACATTAACACACTTAACATATATATACACTATAGTTATATTTACAGTACGTCTTTACATAGTTCAACACCCCGTCGATGGCCGTGCCCTTCCCAGGTCCCCCAAACCCAACTGGTTAAGACTCACGGTTCCGTGGTGGGGTGAGTCCTGAGCGGAGCGAGGCACCAGTTTCTTTGTCGTGCGTTTTTCACCAACCGTTTCGTGACTCTCTCCACGTAGACGGGTGAAAGAAGCGGCCTGGCCTTTACACGTCCTTGCCACCGACGGCGTCCTGAAGCGAGCGACCAAACTTCCTTCCGCGACAACTGACCTCGTACTTCGACGAAGCCTCATTCGTTCTGCAACGTCTCTTTCTTCTGCGTTTCTTTCGTCCGTTCTTGACGGACGACTCTTTCGTTCTTCAACCGGACGACACGTTCTTCTGCGAAGACTCTCGTTCCCCAACCCGACGACCCGCTCTTCTACGAAGACTCTTTCGTTCCGCAACCGGACAACTCGTTCTTCTAGAAGACTCTTTCGTTCCACGACGTTTCGTTCTTCTCCGAAGACTCGCGTTTCGCGATGTTGCGTTCTTATCCGAAGACTAAACTGAACTCAACTGAACTCCTTTGTTCGCACACCTCCTCTCTTTGACGGTCGACGCCATGCCCATCCCATGACCCCTCTGGACCCACGGCCATCAACCGACCATCGACATGTATTTATATTTATAGTCAAGGAATTTCGTTTGGGAGAATTCGACAGGGAAACGCAACGAATGAAAAGTCGGTCGAAAGAAATTGGGAAGCGGAGCCGATGTACATGAGACGAAGTGGCGTGGTTCGGCGGGAGCAGTCAGTTCCGGTCTCGCGGAAAGCTGATGGTTGGTCAAGGCAATCTTCAGTCCAGTCGGAGGTTCCTCTTGCGGAGGCGGTGCAATGCGGATCTTCGGCGGCCTGCCATTGTCTGAATTGGTTGGAGCAGCTACGGGTCAGCCTTGTCCGTCGGTCGTCAGTCAGCCGTGTCCGTTGGTCGTCAGTCAACCGTGTCAGTCTACGACAGCGAGAGGAGTGTCAAATCGGTCGCTGGGTCAAGTTCGCCGTCCGGGTTGCTACGTTCAACCTAGTCGACGGACGATGTCTACAGGTCATGCTTTTCAACCGTTGTTTACCATCAGTCATAATCCTTGGTATAGGCCTTTAGGAATTGACTCTGATCCTTGTCTAGTACACCATTTGTGTGGACTCATACACGGGTAAGAGGTGCATTAAGGTTTCGGTTGAGTAACTCTAGTAGTTTTAATGGTTAGCTGTCTTTTGCAGTATTTTGCGTATGTAGTATCCGGAAGAGATAGTGCTGGTTAGTTTTTAAATTGTTGCAAAGAATCTTGACGTTGCATTAGGCTGTAGTTTAAAATTCTTTCTGGTAATTAATGATTTGCTTGATTTGGTTGGAACTTAGGTAGTTGGGTTGATGGATGGAAAGTAGTTGCTTGAACCCTG
This sequence comes from Norana najaformis, assembly GCA_964023275.1. NCBI lineage: Eukaryota > Metazoa > Annelida > Clitellata > Crassiclitellata > Hormogastridae > Norana > Norana najaformis. The sequence continues at coordinate 19,061,181 of OZ029914.1, forward strand.
ATTGTTTTGCGATGTATAACGTAGAGTTATTTAGTGGAGTATTTCTGACAGCCTTTTGGTACCTTATTGAGGTCTGGCTTTGTCTTGTGATGTACAGTTGTGTTTTGTGAGGTGACTTTGTGGTGCCTCGTTGCGACTTGGTGAGTTGTATATGGTGTTTATAGTAATTTTTATTATTGTTTCGTCCGGAGGTCCTAAGATCCAATTACCATCTGTTTGGGTCGTGTGTGGATGTGTTGTGTAGAGATGTAGGGATGAGTTGGTTGGTTTGCTGTTGCAGTTATTTATTGCCAGTGCTGTGTCGTTGAGAGAGTTTCTGGTACACTATGTTTTGAGGACTGTTATGTTCGATTAAAGTATTCTTGTGTGCACTTTGTTTATTGTTTTCATGAATCGTTTGGCTGTTGGAGGTGATTAGATTGTTCTATCGGGATGGTTGTATGTTGTTGTTGGTTGAGTAGGGAGTTGATATTTTGGTGGGTTTTGTGTGCATTATATTGATTTGTCTAGTTTCGGTAGAGCCTTGGATTTTGTTTCGTCTATACCTGTGTTTTGTGGTGTTGTGTACATGTTCGAGTCTGTATGACTATTTTTTGACCAGGTATTGGATTTTTTGTGGCAGTTTGTCTGCTTTTGAATGCTCTTTGCGTTTTGTATGTTCCGAGATCTCTAACGACCAGTTTAGGTAACAGACTGTTAGTAGTTGGATGGATGTTGGTATGTGAATTTTCAGAGATGAGTTGGGTGTGTTTTGACTGTAGAAGTTGTTTAGTCGTAATTACCTTTGTCTGTGATGGTTAATAAGTTCAATGATTATGTTTTATGCGCATAAGCTAAATTTTATTTGAAACGATGTTAAAGTATTGTAATCGGTAACCCATGGGGTTCCCTCTTCTGTTGGTTGGGGGGTATGCTACAAGTTCATGTGTGATCTGAGGGAGTATATAGGTGTGTTGGTGGAGACATGTGTCCTTGTAACATCTGTGAGATAATAGATGTTTTGATAGTTGGGAGTGTCTGAAGGAGTGGTGCCTCACTAAACATGGAAAATAGTATAAAAGAGAGAGCTTAAACAGCAGGAGGGTTCTTGTTGGTTGATTCGTTCTTCTTCATTCTTCGTTCTTCTTTCTACTTGATGAACTGATGTTGAAACGTTGATGTCTTAAAATGCAAATGGTCTGATGTCGTCGGAGGAAAGGAGAATTTTAAACAGAGTTACGTTGTTTGCTGGTCCATACCCCGAAGGATAATGAGCTACGAACGCCAGCACGTAATACTGTATATATATATATCTGGAAAAAATTCTCATTATTAAGTGAAACTTACTGTATCATTTAAACTTGAGCTAAAAATCCTTTTTGGTAGTGATATTCTTATTAAGCCATATAAGATTGGTCAAAATTGACTGATTTTATCACCACAACAGTTAGGCTGTTTTCAGACACTGTCTCGAAACCTCTTTCTGCTGCTATTGTTCAGCCTGTGAAACTGGCTTAATTCACCTCCAGGGGTGAATACTGCATGTTGTCATGTATAATGGGTAGCTTACAGTTTAGGCAATAACAGAACATATTTGGGCCACATCCATGTCTGTTTACTTTCACATGAGAGATAGAAGCAACCAGTCATTCTCTCTTTCCTAATCAATTTGGATTTCAACCAGTCTTTTCTAATAGGTTATGATTTTTTACTAAGATTTCGTTTGAAGTGATCACCGATTGATGCCTTGTGCATTACAAAAGGGATATGGAAGTAATTAGAGTAGATCAGATCACCCTTGCTTCCAAATCATTTATCAGACATTATTTATTTGATATAAGTTATTGACAATAGCTAATAGACATACAGTTAGTTATAGTCTATAGTTATAGGTAAGAACAACTATATTGTTATAGTTATAGTTGTTGTTAGCCAACATTACATTTCAGAGCATTTGAAACAACAAGCAGTTCTATGACAGACAAATTATGCAATAACAGTGCTGACTGAGAAGATACATACACCTGCACTGAAATTAATGCCCACGTTACTGTTTCTAGGAAGGGCAGCTACCAGACCAAACTCTGTTGAACTGCCATTGTTATCAGATAGATGAAAACCATGCAAATGGTTGGAAAACCAACCGAGTAAATGTCTTGATAAAGAAGTTTCAGTTATGAATCGTAAGATGAGACGAGGTCAGACGTCCAAACTAGACAACAGCTGATAATTTGGCAGATGCTTTGTTGAAGTGCGATGTGGAGGAGGTGCTGTAACTAGCAGAGGTTTACTAATCAACAGACTGGTCAGACCACGGACATAGATAGCATGACCATGACAGGTAATTTAGTCAAGGTTTGGACACCATCAAGACTGGAGATTAGGTGGAAGTGATTCAAACCAGACACGGTTCTGTCTTATACTGAAGGATATGTTGGACTAAATTAAAATGACTCACTTAAGAATGAGCCAATATACAACAATACCCAGAATTATAACACAAATCTCATCTGCCAATGTTGGAGTTAACTGTACCATGTAAATGAACAGCACAGCACAAGTGCAAATGTGGTGCAGAAAACCAACTAAGGCAACAATAATATGATTATACAAACACCATTGATATTACACTATAATATCTGCATACTGCTACCTCTAACAGCCATACTGTGGACCAAAATATGAAAAGGTTATATTATAACAAGGCTACTTTCTTGTGCTGAATTAAGCGTGGTAACCAGATTTCTGACTGCATTACATCAGAATCTATGTCAAAACAATAGATGTATTAAGGTGTGTGTCTTTACTGTAATCTACAAAACGACTTACCTGAGAAAGACGTCCTCCATTGTTGTGACTGAAACTCCAAAGCCTTCAATACCCAGCACCTTTTGGTCCTTCTCAAGCTTGGCAAAAAGTTCCTCAAACTTGTGAGACTGATCCTTGGGTAGTGTGAAGGAAACCTCTGCTCCTACACTGGTCTCCAATCGGGCCTCCGGGACATACGTCTTTATGACTTCAGTAAGGTCATCCACATTGCACTTTGCATTTCTTATAATCGTCATGTGGTAACCAATTCCTAAACATAAACAAGAGCGTACAAAGCTATAAATCTGAATATATATATATATATATATATATATATATATATATATATATATATATATATATATATATATAATCTACCTTACATATACACATACCAAACTTAATCAATTATAAATATTATTGAATATTTTTAAAATGAAGATCTGTGATGTGTCACAGCAAATCGAGTTGCCTCACTACAAATAAAGTAGTTTTTAGTCAAAAGAAATGTAAAATTAGGTTCCAGTTGGCAATAATTTGAAAAAATGTTACTTCATTGCATAAGTTTCAAAAGAAAAGTAGAACATAAATAAAATTTAGCAGACAAAAACCAGTGGAACTATAAGCATCTCAGACAGAACCTGTAATTCTCAATCATTCGTATCAGAAGTTGCAGCCGAAGGCAAAAGAACAAGTTCAGAACCTCTGTAAAGATTAAAGAATAAACAAAATATATCAATAAAGGTAATTTGCACAAAGCAAACAGGATATGACTTGCAAAATAAACAGGATATGACTTGCAAAATAAACAGGATATGACTTGATATTAACAGATAAGGTTCTAGGGAGTTAGTAGATGAAAGGTTAAGAACTCATGCTTTAAGAAAATGACTCTTGACATATACTTTATGAAACACAGCATGTACCACCTAGGCTGTTATTTCTTCAGCATACACAGTGAAAGTTCAGCCTGATCTGATTTGTAGAAACACTTAAGTCACATGCCATTAGTCATGGTTGCTACCTCATTTCTTGGCAGCTAACGACTGTTTCCCTTGCAAGGCAGTCAGACTGACAGGTCGGTACAAACATATTTCTCGGATCTAGCAAACTTAGGAACCTTCCACTTTCAAAAGCTCACTTCTAAACAGATAAATGAGATTCCACAGTTCATCAAGCAAATAGTTGTACTACAGAACAATAGAACTATTAAATCTCTCTAAGATCAGGAGAAATGGCATGATTTTAAGCTGTATCTACCCTACCATATTTATTTTTTAGGAACATTGGAGTCCCATAGCACTGGATCTGTCCATCTGCCATGATGGCAATCCTATCGCCCAGTAGATCAGCTTCATCCATGTAATGTGTAGATAGGATCATAGTACGACCACTCTGTTGGCTATTCAGAATGTCCCATGTCTGTCTACGTGCTTCTGGATCCATTCCTGAGGTCGGTTCATCCAAGATCACAAACTGCAATAAGACAAACATAGAAAACATATATGGTGATTTTCTATTTAGCTTTTCTTTAACATACTATTTAGAGGAAGAAAATGTCTTTGCCCTGATAATGAACTTCAGTAAAATATAAAGCACATGTAAGAATAAGTACAGTGCAGTCCCGTTTATGAGCAATCTGTTTGTGCGGGAATTCGCTTAACACAATGTTATGCATGGCTCACGATATCAATTTAACACAGGAGATGCATAAGCACACAGTACAATCAATACACATCTGCTCCGGCTAATATCCAATCTCATTGTCGTTATATATTAGACAGCTCGTATCAGCTTTAAGAACAGCCTCAGCAGGCAGCAATGGTTGCTGGCTACAGCTGGCTTTTAGTCCTGCATGGAGCAGTACAATTCCAAAGTAGGTGAACTTAGTATTGCTGCACATGTCTCCCCTCCCAAAACGGATAAAAAGCCCACACCTAGTAGCAGCTGTAGTTGAGATAAATAATGGTACTTGTGCCTTTGCCTGTCACAGGCAGTCCAGCTCTGCTCCCGCACGAGCATAGCTTCTTTCTAGGCCAAGGTTACAACAGCTGTGTAACGATAGGCTTGACAGTCCAATTAATGGCGCTTCATCTATAAAATAATGTCTGAAAACAGTCGTTGTTAATGTAGCCAGAAACATAAATTGTCTGGCATTAATCACAAACGCTATTGCCCATAACAAGACAGCAAATGTGGTTTTTCGAAGTAATTGAACAAAATCGTCTGGTGGCAGGCTACAGTGCTAATCCCTTCACATCAAACAGCTATATAACATACATACATACTCACACCATAAAGAATCTGGAACAGGTAACCATGCAACCTACAATATGAGCTTCTTGTCTCTACTCTGCCTCTTATCAGTATGTGTTTAAAGACCATTCTTATCAGTATGTGTTTAAAGACCATTCTATTTAATCATGGGTTTGTGTTTCCAGGTGAGGAGTTTGTTTTAAACGGTGTTAGATATATGAGCACTAACAAGTAGGATTATGATTAAGCAGTGTGTGGTTATAGAATACATTTGGACCTCTAAAAAATGCTTAAATGGTACAGTATATAATTTAGGACAAATTTTCCATTAAGTTGTCATTGTCTCCATGAAAATCCTAAAAGATAATAACTCCAAGGAACTTCTGAAGCCAAACACATGGTGACTTCAGTAGTTCACTAAACCTCTTTTCAAACAACAGTTCATCAAAACTTTTCTGAGAAATAACAGTTTACTGAATGAACTGGTTGAGGAAGTGACAAAGATATCATCATCACCATCATACTGGTTGTGGTGTTGCCTCTGCCAACACACCACCACTATCACCATCTATCATTTCAAAACATATCTAGTACCATGACATCACCTAATCACCACAATAAATGATAAAAAGGTAAAGGTAATATACTTCTTTAAATGTCTCAACAGAAACTCAACAGACGTGTGGTCATGGGAATTGAAGGATCTTTCACATAAAGTGCAAACACAGCCATAGCAACTAAACAACACAAGACACCATTTTTAGCCTCAAAGATTGTTCTGGTACTTATACATTGACCCAAAATGAATGGATGGAAGGATGGATGGCCAACTTAGTCGAGTATTGCATGGAAGTTCATCCACCTAAATACTAATTGAACTTAATGTTGATTAACTTCACAGTACTGGCAAGCATCATGTATACAGCACCAAGCCACCACCAACAATCACAGTCAAAAAATTCTCCATCAGCATCAAGCAAAATATTCATTTGCCTTAGAGTCAGCTATCAGTGCAATTCCCACACAAAGCTTCCTCTTCATTCCGCCAGACAGGGTTTTGGCCTCCGCATTAGCCTTGTCTTCCAGATGCAGCACTTGAATCATTTCCGAGACTTTATTGTCAACCTCCTCATGCGTACATCCTTTCAACTAAAACCAAAGCAGTACCTTTTAAAGTGAATATCAGCTCATAATATAATTATCACAGAATAATTATGTATGTCTTCAGAGGTGGCCAATTTTTGAAATCAGTATTATATTTCTAACAGGGTACTTAACTTCACAATTGTGGCTAACATCTTAAATCTTACTGCTGCAGCAGATGACCAGCATAAAAGTTTTTAAAGTATCGGTGCTTAATTTCAACATATGCTATTTCAAATGTCATTTCAATTGTATAGCCATCAACAAGCATTCTTAAACTGCAAGAAACAGCAAGTTTTTTACATTACTGTAAATAGTTTAAATAAATCAACAGTAGGCAGGGTGTTTGACTCGAGACAGTTTTTGAAGTCTTAGTCTCATCTGCTGACTTGGGAACGATTGCCTTGGTTTCAGTCTCCGTTCTGGTCATGTCTTGGCTTTTTCTTGAAGCATAGGTCTCGGGTTCTTGCACCACAAAACTGGGCTGCTCTGAAATGAATGGGCAACCCGAAAGTCAGAAGTGCAATTGCACCGAAAGTTCTAAAAATCAGTCTTTCTTGTTCCATGTGTTGCTCTACCCTGCCACATATGCTATTATTCCCTGCCACATGTGTTGCTCTACCCTGCCACATATGCTGTTATACCCTGCCACATGTGTTTCTCTACCCTGCCACATGTGCTGTTATACCCTGCCACATGTGCTGCTCTACCCAGACATGTGCTGCCTCAAAACATGTGCTACCCTACCTTGCCACATGTGCTGCTCTACCCTCATAAAGACTGATATCAACTCATTGGTTGCAATTTGTTTATCGATTCAGTTGAAATCAGTGTACAACAGCTAGTTTTTTCTGCATCTTAAATTTGTTTCTAATCAACAAAACCTGTGGTAGTTATATTTGGCATCCACACAATTTAAAATTATGAAAAAATGAAAGAACTGGTGTGCACTTCCTGCTGGTGTAAAACCACCATAACTGAAATGATCAAGACCATTTGAAGCTTCTCTAGGTAAGCTGTGCTGCAAATTTATAGTCTTGATTTATTTAAATATTGGTATGGAACAGTATTCTTGTAGAAAAACATTTAGTACAATTTATACATTCTCAATGTCTTTTATCTCAACTAGTAAAAATTTATTCAGTGTCACTAAAATAAAAGTAAATTGCATAGTCGATGGTAGCTCAATAACTGAAAGCATCAAAATGCAGAGATAAGTCTGGAAAGATAGAAAGATAACTTCTGTTGGATAACTTAGAACCAGAAATTATAAATGTTGAATGTTGGGCAATGGGGCAGTCCAAGTATTGAACTTTTGAAAGACAAAAGTCATTATTGAAGAAGAAGCTGTTAAACTTTGTTCTATGCCAGTTGAGAGTGTTATGAAATGATGAAAGTGATAACAGACAACAAAGAAGAAATACCTTTCCAAAGAATGTTAAATGTTCTCTCACTGTCAGCAAGTCAAACAGAATGTCATGCTGTGGACATAATCCAAGGCTCTGTCTAATTTTTTCCATCTCATCTTTAATGTTCATTCCATTAATGTAAGCATTACCATGGGTTGGTGGCAGAAAACCTGCAAGTGAATACAGTAAATTAATTAGTTCTCTAGAGTAAACTGAAAAGGGTAAATGTAAATTGCAAATAACCAGCTATCACAATTAAACTTTTTTAACAAAGACATGCAGTAAATAACAATCTTTTTTAAAATCTCGATTAAATAAAATCACTGTCTTGCATAAATTTAAGTAAGTAGCAACACAGACACAGATAAAAGTAAATTTCTATATAAGTCTGGTGCTTTTAATATAAAAATGTAACATCATCTGAGCTATCTTCTACCTGACTGACAGTTGCTTTCCATCTCGCTACATCGAGCCTTGGTCTATTGGTTCTTAAGCTAGACATTCCTATCCAATTAGTGTCTGATTTCTATACCCTGAACGTTATCTCCAAGGCCTGAAAGAGGATTGCATCTTCTCACTTCTCGGTTCCTTATTTCTGTAAAATTCTGTTGAACTCATCCAAACGTAAAGTCCTCTGCTTGGGCTAAAGCTAGCCACAGCACTTTTAGTTTGAATGACTTATTTCCGTTCCTTGCACTGGTTCAGGACATCATTTGGGTCTTAGATTTGATTCTAATATGTCTGTCTTTCCTTGAGCACGTTCAGTCATATCAAATCCGACTTTTTAATACACGAGATATCTACAGAATCAGACCTCATATACCTCAGGATGTATTGTATCACTGGCTAATGCCCTACTTTCTAGTTCTATTGATTACTGTAACTTACTTCTAACTAATGTCACAAAGATAAATGTGCACAAACAACAAATGCTTTATTAGAGTAGGAGATGGAAAGACCTGTCAGCATGAACATGGTGGTTGTCTTTCCGGCTCCATTTTGACCAAGCAGAGCTGTGATGTTGCCTTCATAAATGTCTATGTTCAGGTTGTTTACAGCAAGTTTGGCATTTTGTTTAAATTTCTAAAGGCAGTGAATAAAAACAAACACAATCTGGTATATATGTTGTTCATATTATAAAGCATTTCTATTCCATTGTTAGGCAATAAATGATCGTATTCGAGTTATGATTCTAAGTGAACTTAAGACTGCCAATTCGATTCTTGATTCAATTCAAAATAAAATTTGTGATTCACAGGTCTATAGTTAGTGCAGAAGCTAGACTTGCCAAAAGGTAACTGTGTGAACAATTTATGCATTAGTATCTCTAAACGTAAAATTACAGTAAATTCAAAAGCTTCTACAAAGCACCTTTGTAAGTCCTCTGATTCTGATTCCAACTTTGGCATCTGCCATAGGCTTTTCAAAATGTTCTTCCCTATCACTTGAAATTAGACCCAATGTGCTACCCTTATCATCATTGGTATCAGTGTCACCATCACAATTGTTTCCATCAACCCTTGCAGAGTTATAGCCAAGCCAATATGATTTCTGAAAAACAAAAAACATTCAACCAATATTTAATTCATTACGAAATACTTTAAAACTATGCAATTAATGATTGTGAGACCACAATTATTTTCCAAACAAACCATACTTCTTATTTTAAGACTTGCATCATTAATCAAATTAACTTTAAACTCATTAATACTGACACATTATCATAGATAAGAAACTCAAAGCCAAACATCAAAATGTGATTATCAATTAACAATAGAAGTTCTACTCCAGGTGCCTCAAGCGAAATTGGCAAAAATGGTTGTTCTGGTATTCATGGTTGAAATTACTGCTGTCATGTCAGTGCTTCAGACCAAAATCTGATAAAACCCACAGCCAAGCTTCTGAGCACTTACTGAAGGCACTTAATAGATGATAACTGGTAACAGAGGCCATTCAATGGGCCTAAGTGACAATTTTAAACAGAGGCATGCTATAAGCAACAATTGTTAATGCAGCCACGTAATAAATGGCTACCATATTTCACGCATGTAATCCATGCACAGCTACAACCCACACAATCACACACACAATGCTTACATGCCTATAGCTCGCAGAAATTAGAAACCGTAAAAAATTTGGTATAGACTGCACTCAAGTATGCCCTGCAGGTTTACACACACAAGCACTAACCCATGTCTTAAAAGCTCTGAACTGGTACACGCAATTTATTTTTACTGCATTCTCATTAATTGAATGCAAATACGGATTTCAACTTTTCTCTCAGTAAAATAGCAAGCTCTTAAATGCTATGGGGTTTTAAATTGTTTATTTGTATGTTCTACTTGTTTCAGGTGACAAAAAGAATATCCCAAGTTAGACCACATCAGGTGCAGTCACAGAAACATTTGTTTTTATAGCACACATCTAATTGTGGTGATCTATTTTTACTATGTTCTCATTAAATTGGATGACAATGTAGATTTTTCAAATTTTCTCTTGGTAACATAGCAAAGTTTTAAATGCTAGTGCACATCTAATTGTTATGCCTCTACCGAATGTGTTAATAACGCATTGGTTAGAGACATATTGTCTCAAGAAACTTGCCATGAAAGGAAAGTAGTAAGGCTGGGGAGTTCCAAAGTCTCCAGGAAGCACGGCATCAAGGTACCAGGTGATGACTGAGTATAAGATAATGTCCACAATTAGCATAACAAAAACATGCAGCATAGTCCAACCGTCATCAGTGCTAATTGGTTTGGCCAGATTGCTCCACTGCACTCCAACACCTAAATATTCATGTAAAGCACTCATTTAATAACTTCTCTACAGACTGAAATAAGCCAAGATATTAAGAAACGAGCAACTGAGATACACAGTGTGAAATACAATATTATGCAATGACAGATGATTAAATAGAAGAATATCTCCAACAGACTGACAGTCTTTAAGGCTCAAACTAATACCATTATTTCTAAAACAAGGACATGTATAAGGTAACTTTGACAAGGCGTTTATAGGTTTGAGAGTCCTCAGAGACAGTTAATGTGTATGGACCCTGAGAAAGTAATTCGCGAGCAGTTGCTTATTATTATCAATTCATGCTTGTCATTAAATATTAGTGCAATATAAAGATAAGAAAATAAAATACAATAAATGAAAATAAAACCAAAATACCAGACAGCTTACATCAAACTCAGTGGAATCTCAAAAAAGCCAATATCAAAACAAAATTTAAGCAACAGTCGATAAGGACAAGTAAAGTACTGTTGTCATTACCAAAGTTCACTTTTACATCACTTACGTATTTATTTATTAAGGGCACTTATAATGCACACAAGGTCAGTAAATCTCTATCTGAGGCACGGAAAATCAATCATAATTCATATGTTGTAGACATTCCTCAGATTTCATCTTTTCATTACAGAGTAGAATGCATTCCTACCAATTGTTTCATATTGAGAAATCGTTCTGCAACCAAATGCCAGTGCCAGGTTGAAGTCAAGTGAAGCTGCCAATTTGCTTGTCAAGCTCAAATTCTTATCCATGATGTAGTAAGGCAAGTAGGCAACAAAAAAGATAACTGACCCAATGGTGGATCCAGTGTTAGCTGACAACAAACAGCAGACAAGAAATGTCAAAACTAGGAAATCAGCAACAGGTCAGCATTAGAAATATGTCCAGTTTAGACACAAAAGCACAAAGCTCTTGTGTCAGCACCAGAGGTCACATATTGGCGTCAAAATTGCTCCTAAGCCAAATCACTGTTCACCATTGCCTGGAACCAACGGCAGCACCTAGTGATGTGCTCACACATTTTTGGAGCAGTCATTGGCTAAGGCATAGCATACTATATGAACCTGGCACTCCCTTGGTAACCAATACCAAGTTAATATATATATATATTATATATATATATATATATAATAAGTACCATAAATGCAGTGTGACGTCTGGTGAATGGTTTTTAGGAAGGGTGCCATGGTTGAAAAAAGGTTGGGAAGCACTGTACTACTGTATACTGAATGTATAGTATACAGTGTGCTTTTACGGTTTCCTAAGTAGCATTAATTGTCTTGCATCAGGAAAGTTTTCCCAACTTTGTTCGATAACTTGTTCTCCTGACTTTGTTTCACGTATCAGGGTCTTGCATCTGTGCACAGAGTTTTCACTCAAAACTGAAAACATCTTGATTTCTCCTTTATCCCTTATTTCTCTCAATGCACCAATTCTAAACAACATCCACCACAGCCGTCCGGCTGTGTGCCTGCCTGATCCTTGAATCTTGACCTAGAACCGAATTTGACCTCAACTGCCTATCGATTTTGTTTTGACTAAGCACTTGTTAATGAGCTGGTTCATGCAACTTAGGTTTCTTTGCTGTGATATGCAGTGTGTAATACAACATTATGCAACTACAGAAGATAGGTTCCTGTAGGTTTCTTTGGGTGCTTTACAAATCTTGAGATTACAAATCTTGAGATTATGATATGATTACCTTTGGGGGCCTTGGTCTCAGCCTTGGCCGAGTGGGTCCTGGCTTCAGTCTCTTTGCCTAGCCTTTTGGGGTCTTGGCCATGACTTCATAGGCCTTCATTAGCATGTATGACCTAATCAAATCTAAACTTAAGACATCCGTTTGCTCTTTAATGCAATGGTACTTCTCCAATTAAAACCTGCATCCGTGAAAAAAGTCAAATTAATATGCACACCAATCTCTATACCAGTGTCTAGTACTTCTCCAATTGAAACCTGCATCCGTGTCAGAAGTCAAATTAATATGCACACCAATCTCTATACCAGTGTCTACACGGGAAACCCAGAGGAACAATCTAGAGCACAGGAAAACTGCCCAAAGGGAAAACTTGATAAATACAGCAACACTTTAATTAATATTCAACAGAATTACCTCAATTATATGATTTTTCCAAAATCAGTGCTGTTAGTTTCCTCTCAAACTGTTTATTAAAGACTTTCTAAACTATTTATAATATTGCATCATTATAATCTTTGTTGACACTGTGCTACTTTTCACTGTTTTGTAAGCAGTTTTGTTGCATAGTATGGGTCTTTCCCTCACGCTAATAATGATTATTTACTTACTTATGTTTTATTAATAATTATTAATTAGCAACTTCTACAACACATGTGTCTAACACACAAACTATCAACTAATGATGCACCAAAACCAAGCCATTATCAGGTCAATACCCAGAAGGTCAGTCCAATGAGACACAGAGAGCCTATGGTGCATAACCCAGCTGAAAATGGTGCTGTAAGTCTTCAACTGAGACCGAAACTTAAGAGCAGGACCGCAGTTGAACAAATTTAGACGTTTACCTCAGTCAAAATCTAACCTAAGCACCATCTGAATGCACTCTGCACAGTACATCACATCAGAAATGTGAGGAACCAGGAAAAACAAGAAACATTGAGAGACATAAACTGACAAAATTGTAAACAAATCTACATGAATTATTATAGCTTTCATTATTTATACATGTAATAATCTTACCTTTTGAGAACAAAGTAGAAACAGCAAAGCAGAATGTTACCAAAGACAGAGAGTACAGGAGTAGAAGAATAAAAGTGATCAGCCAAGATGTGTAGTTAATGATGGCATCATCAGCAATCCTGAGGTGCAACAGTGTTGTAATGATGAACACTAATATTGCTGCAAAGATGGCACACTTGAAAAACCACGAACACCAATAAATCCATGACTTCATGCCCATCAGCTTCATCGCTTCCTAAATTGTCAGATCTCACAATTACTACTAGAATGCAATGTAATATGGTAACAATAATTCTTATAGCATCCTTTCAAGACATTATTATTATTTATTATTCCTGTATTTATTAAGTGCCACTATCATAATGGCTAATCATCAATCAATGGCGCTGAGCAGTTGTGAGTGGACTTGCTCAAGGTTCACACACACAGAATTGTCCACACAAATCTCAATGAGAGCTCAAACCTATAAACTACGGGTTACAACTGAACACTTTAACCAGTCAGCTACCATGCCCACATCCACTCAGATAAGCTCCCAACTGAGCTACAGTAATTGGTGGCAAAGGTATCATGAGAACCAAAGTAGTCTACCAATATTCTGGAAGCACCAGATCCAGCCTGTCTTCAATTGTGCCATTTTGCCAAAGTTCTTACATTTATCAGAATGCATGTATGAAACACTGTACTGGCTTCCTCACAAGAAACAATCACACTCCCTATTATACATTAGGGGGCTGTGTGCTCTAGTCTTAAGTCAGCTGGGTAAGCTGTCACTGTGCTCTTCATCACTGGAGATTAGCTGATGCCTTGCTTTCTTGCACCAGTTTGAGCTCACTGTGCCTCCCTTGTACATCTGACTATTCTTCTTAAACAATCCGCCACTCTGTTCTTGTTATTATCACAAAATTTTAAAAGTGCACAAAGTCACACATAAATACAAATGCGAGATTGGTTAGTCAGTTGCCCAGTGAAATGCAGTTAGATATCCAGATGTTTGAAAGCCAGTGAGAAATTTGAGAAATTGTGACTTTCAAGGTGTTTCTTGAAGGAAGAAAAAGAGTTCCAGCTTCAGAGAAACATTAGTAGTCAGTTGCATTCCCTGGGGGCAGCAGCGTGGAATGTACGAGAGCCCAGGACAGTTTCGTACTGTAGTAGTAGTAGTAGTGGTAGTGGTAGTAGTAGTAGTAGACCCACACCTGAAGACCACAGGCTGTGGGGAGGGATATAGGGAGAGACTAGTGTTTGCAGGTATGTAGCAGCATTAGTGCTGCAGATTTCATAGGTTAGACAGATCAGTTTAAGTCTTATCCTGAATTTACATGAAGTGAATGCAGATGACATGTAAGGGGAAAGGAGTTTGCTAAGGGAGGTGGGAGGTGCATGCAGTATGTGGCACCACAAGAGCCAGAGAATTTCTTAAAATAAGTGTTTCCAAAAACAGCCAGGACAAATATTGCAGTCTTTGCAAGAAAACAGGCTATGTCTGCTCATAATGAACATCAGTATCCGGAAATTAAGCAGACATTTCATTACTGCATGTTTGGTAGATGGAGAGTTTTGGTTTGAATATTTTTAGCAATAACAGTTCTTTCATAGCACCTCTGTGCAAATGTCTTGTGCCATGTTGGGGGAAGTCGAGCAGCTGTTTCTAATTAGTTTCCCGTTAAAAGTCGTTTGGATGGTATCTCCTCTCCTCGCCCTTCCAAGGCACTATTATTAGTGGTCGTATGTATGGCAGTAATTAGTGGTAATAATATTAATAGTTACAATGACCGTATAATATTAAATCTATAAAAAAGTTCTTGTTTCACATAATTCTGTGAGGTGGTTTTCTGCGAGGGATCCAATATGCTCCAATAGTCCATCGGAATTCACGACAGAACGGAAGGTTTTCGGTTGAACAAATGGTAGCGAGCGGAAGAAAATCCAGGAAATTCGAAGGAGGGTCTCAGTCGGAGGGACTGGGGAGGCAAAGGCGTTGGCAAAGTGGAGGAAACTGGAGACGAGGAAAGACGCTTATCTTCCTGCATCTTCGTCTTCACAAGCTTAGACACATGTATATCTATAATATAATAATAAAAATGAAAAAAAATGTGGTCCCTATGAAAAAGGACCACAACACGGGGGATTTATTTACTGAGATACAAGGCCTCTGATCCTAATGACCATCAAGGTAATATGACACTGAGAGGAGGGACAAATGAACATATTTAGCTGAGTGATGACGCCTAAAGCCAGATAGAACAGAAGGCATAAGCCCCGAATCTTCAAGATAGGTAATAATTGAAGGGAAACAAGTCTCTCAAGAGTTTTGGAGAGAAAAGAGAGGTTGGAAATAGGACGATAATTACATCGCAAGCATAACATTGCAATCGTAATCCCGAGATTTCTACAGCACCAAACAAAGCCCACGTCAAGCATATTTACAGGTGCTCAGTCAAAACAAAATCGACAGGCAAAAGGGTTCGGTTCCAGGTCAATCTCCAAAAGTCAGGCAGACAGACAGCGTGGCAGCTACGGTGGGTGATGTCTGGGATTGGAGCAGAAAGAGAGATAAGAGGAAGAAGGGGAGTCGGGATAGCATCTGTGAAAGAGGAATATTTTCAATTCTGAATGAAAGGCCAATGCAGAAATTGCAAGTGGTGGAGCATAGATGAGTTTGTATGTTGGGTCAGATAACTGTCGCAGTTCTGGGGTAGTTTATTCCAGAGTGGTGGAGCAGCTATGACAATGAAGCGATTACCAAATTTTAAGGATGAGGTAACGCACGAGCGGAAAGTGTTAGTGCAGAAGAGGAGTGGGTTGAGCAGAGTGGTTGGACTGTAAATAACTCACGAAGATAGGATGGTAGGGAGGATTGAAGTGTGTTGTTGGTAAGAGATAGGACTTTGTACTCGATTTGTTCAGGTATTTTAAACCACTGAAGTGATTTAAGAACAGGATTTGTGTGACAGTGTTTGGGAGTTTTGGTGACAGTAACTTTCAACAACAGATTTCCTATGGGATTTCTTAAATTTAAATGCGTTTTACCGAAAATTGCATCTTCCAGGTACAGCATGTTGTAAATTCTACCTAAAATGCCATAATACTCAAACTATGCAACATTATACACCATTATTTTCAGATTTTTTGCTGATCATAGTGGTTTGAATAACTTGAAACCCTCTATGTGGTCCCTTTTAATGTTAAGTTCTGTGAAAATGTGTGGATTTGGAGCATACTTACACGTCGACGTGTACATTACTGAAAAGGATATGCTTTAACTGTACATACGGATTCTTTCGATAATTGTGGTCTTAAGATGTGTCGCTTTATATAAATATATTTAAATGGTTTATATTGAGGAAAACTGTCGAAGATTAATGTTTATCTGAATTCATAGGCCTATATTTTTGTGGAGGTTTTGCAAACCATGTAATTTTAATGTAGGCTGCCTAGTCAAATATTTTGACCACATATTCTGAGAGGTTCATTGTGTGCAAATTTAGCCTAGTGTGGGTGGAGCTAAAGTTGCCAGATCCATAGCGGTTTGAAGCTGGAAGGAATGGCCGAGATACTAATGGGCAAGTTACACAGAACACTTTGTGGTTACACAGGAAAACCACAGTCTTCAACTGCGTCCGCATGACGGTGAATTATGTTCTTACAAGGTTGTTTTTGGTATATTCGCTGTAAAGAACTGTAGAACTGTTGTTGGTTTGTTGTGATGAAGAAGGATATGCGTCAAACCTTTATAAAGTTTTTTTGGAAATGGCCATTATACAAATGGTCATTGTAAATAGACACTGTAAATAGACGGCAAATATAACAATTGCAATAGAATTTGGGTTTTGTTATAATTCACGAATAAACAAATTTGCGACAAGATGAACAAGATAGTTGCTCGGTATCTGAGTCAATGTCATTTAAGAAAAAATGTCTGTACAGTGTAGAGTGGAAAGGTTTTAGTATAAAGATTTGAACATTTGTAACATGTATGTAACATGAACCAAACATTGATACTCATTCATAATTGAAGATCTTAAATGCAATTACGTCCTCAAATGTAAGCTAACACAGTGTCATTAGCAAGTACTTTAAAACAAGCCAGACTTTTTACAGGTTGGCCACAATCTGGGTGCCATATATGTGAGGATGGACTGCAGCCGACATATTCAAACTTCAGCAGGCCTGCAAGGACATCTTTATAGAAGCCAAGCATATCAAGACGGATAAAGTAAACAGAGATGTGAAAGGACAAAGTTTTCTATATGACCCTGATCTCATGCAGTAAGTAAAAGCAGGATCTGCAACGCAAGCTGTAAGACGTTGCGATCCACAGCGTCAAACACCGCACTTACAACCAGCAGAGCAAGTAACATGGTGTGTCTGGATTAACATTACAAAAGTTGGTGATAAGTCGATGCATAACCACCACTGCTGCATAGCCTTTCATAAAGCCAGAATGCAGTCGCATGATTCCAGGTAGCACAACACTGACCTAACTACTGCTCTTTCTACAATCTTATAGATGAACGTAGGTTGGAAATTGGCCGGAAAATTGTTAAATATCATCTGGACCTATGCCAGGCTTCTTGAAAAGTGTGCTTGTATGATTGCTTGCTTCATGTAATTGTTTTCCTGATCAATGCAAACTGCAAATGAGAAAATGGTCCAGTTCTAGCCTCAGAAGCAAGAACTACACAAAAAGAGTGAAATTTGAATGCTATCAGTGACATAAAACGTAAAACACTAATGGCAAAGGTTACCTTAAGCTTCTTTTCTTTTTCCATAAGAATATCCTTGCAGATGCTTTGAGCAGTAGCCATGAAACTAATCACAATGAATATAGGCAACTGATTCTCAAGGAGTGCGATGAAAAAATCATTATTGTAGGGTGGATACGGATATTGTTTTAGTCGTAATTCAAAGCTGTTTATGTCAAACTTCTGGTTCACTTCTTTAATGATGCTCAGGTCCACAGCTTGCTGCAGAGTTAGGAATCCTTCATAATAGTATCCTATCAACAGAAGTAATGGCATCAGTTCAATCTGTAAGTTTTATGATTTAATAATCATTCTGTCTGTTGTACAACATAGGTTAAACAATTATCGTCCTAGAATTGCAACAAGTATTTGCAATGCTTTTCATGTTCAGGTATTCAGTGCTGATCAAGAAACTTTGAGCCTTTACAAAAGTTATACTCAACTGCAATATCTTTTCCCTCCTAAGAAGTCCGTCGCTCCTCACATAGGCTGCTGTTGATCACCATGTACTTCCAAATTTTATCCACTGAGATATTATTTCAAGTTGTATGTTGTTCAAGCTGTCAACATTCGTTCCCACATTGTGAAGCTCATCATTTAGCATAGCATAGGTTAAAGGCCCTGCCTTACAATATTTACCTGGTGCTTAGTATAATACATGAAGCAGCAGGAAACAGGGTATCATCAGCTTACCTGGCTCATTTCCTCCGTACTTGTCGTTCTGCTGCCTGGGACCAATTACAGGTATTGTTGGATACAGACGGTCGGTCAACCATTCCGGCTCCTTGCTCATATTACGAATATCAAATGAGAAAGCGTACATTTCAGCTCTCAGGCGAATCTTGTAAGCAATGTTTTCTGGCAGAGCTGTGTTACTGTTGAAAAGAAACACAACTCCACCAAACACGTTGTTTGCTGTACTCAGGTGTTCAATCAGGCCATCTTCAGTATCAAATGCCAAGTCTACAAAATATAATGCAATTGTAAGGTATGAAACCACTTCATTCTTCAGCTGTGCTCACCAATGGGAAACTACAAACTGAATGCCAATGAATGTGTATTACTTCAGAAGAATAATACCAAGGGCATTGGCAAGGTATTGAGAGTCAGGGCCAAGATTCTGGGGAGATAGGGCCTAGGGTAGTGTTCCAGTTGCAAGTGATTTTCCAACAACACAGATTTCGGTCCCACTGGCAGCCACCAAAGTGCACATACTAGGGCACAATTCCAAGCCCTCTACAACACAAGATGGCACAAGGTTCACCTCTGGTGACTAGGCAACCCTTTTCCTTTTTGCTGGTGAAGCAAAACAAGTGCTACCAGCCATTCTCTCCACATTGTATTCCTCTGTTGTTACTATTGCTTCACATTGATCTGTCTGTAATTCCATTTATGGCTCTTTGCCACTGCCTGCAAATGGTAGCACAAAAATGCACAGAAGTACAGTCGGCTGGTCCACAACTGCATACATAAAAAACGGCTGGATAAAATATGCATTGTATTTTATCATGACAGTTGCCTGCTGCATTTCTTTGTGCTGAGTTGATTTGATCAGTTTGTAATTCGATTTGTGGCAGCTGCCAGGCACTTGCGATGGTTAAATACAAAAAGAAGCTGAATAGAAACTGTAGGTCCACAGTTGTTTCCACACAAAGCCTAGGCTGCTATCATACATTAATAATTCATAACATTCACAATAAAAACCCACAATGTTACATCGTCATCGTCTTCATGATCGTCATCATCACCACCACCACCACCAACCTTCACTACCACCACAACCGTCATCATCATCACCTTCGTCAGCTTCGTACCATCCGCCGCTCCCTCTCCTTTCATGCCGTTACTACTCTAATTCATGCCCTTATCTGCACCAGGGTTGACTTTGGTAACGCTATCTTTGCTGGACTCTCACTTGCCAATATTTCCAAGCTTCAATCTGTTCTCAATGCTTCTGCCCGTCTTATTGGAGGCATCCCCAGGTATGGCCATATAACTTCCTTTATACAGGACACTCTACACTGGTTTCCCATTCAGCAGCGTATCCAGTTCAAGAGCCTAACGCTTATGCGTAATTGTCTCGTTGGCGCTGCTCCATCATATCTTAGGGACTTCTGCATTTCGGTCTCCTTGGTTCCAGGCCGTAGCACTCTCCGGTCGGCCTCCCTTAGACTCCTCACTGTCCCTAGTATGCGCACTGCTACAGCGCAGTCTAGAAGCTTTGCCTATGTTGGACCCAATAGCTGGAATTGCCTTTCCCGAGAGCTCCGGCTAGTATTCCTCAGTTTGTCTCTTCCGCAGTTTCGCAAGCGCCTGAAGTCTGTATTATTTGCCAGTGGTCTCACTGGTTCGGGTCGGGAGCGCTTCTGATGAGTCTATTCTTGAAGTGGTGCTTTATAAATGTCAGATTACAATTACAATTACAATAATACCTGAGGGTTATAAAAATTATGGACGGTTTCCGTTGAGGTCATGCTTGGTGGCAAAGGTGCATAGAAGAGCTGGATTCTCATATATAAACATTGGTAGTGGAATGTAGTTCCTCTTTTACTTCCAGTTATCTGGGTAAGGTGGTGTCCAAGGCAATTAACGAGTCAGGCCGTCTTGGTTTATTATTTTTTACACAAGGTAGAAATGATCCTCAGGAATGAAAAAAGTAAGTTAGGAGTATAAAATGATTGATCTCTGAGAAATTATTATTATTACTCTTACTACTATACTACTACTACTACCACTACCACTACTACTACTTCCATTCCTAGTGATTAAAATGGCTGCAAAAAATTAAAGTGGTCAAACATTTGTCAAGTTCTGGCTGACAGCAAGAGTTGCAGAATCGCAACTGTGTTCAGCATGGAAAAATTACATGTTTCTTTTGAATCTCCATATATATTTGCATTAGTGAGTATTCAAGGTCAGAGATACAAATAAGCCCAGTGCTGCTAACACAGCATAGATCTCATGTTATTTATTACTTGTTACTCAAAGTAGAACAGATCTGTCACGATATAAAGTCTGGAGAAAATGAAAAAGAAATCATCTGTAACAGCTAAATATCATCGAATTTTGGCAGAAGTGCCATGGAAGGCTAAGGCATTGAGCCCCTGAATCATAATTGCTAGATGTTGACAAGGTAGTTGGTTTCTTTATGATCTCCATAAGTGTCAGTTAGGCAGTGTCTGAAGTCCACAACGAAATTAAGTTAAGTGCTATTAATGGAGCCGTGGGTCTTCAATGCCAACAGTTATATGTTAAGAGGAATTAACAATACTTGGTATCTTTAAAGGATGCCAAGAGTCCCGCTGCTGCCCCAGTCCAAGGTATGGTCATGGATAACTTGAATAGAGAACAACATACTGAAAACCAGTATAGAATAGTATTCAACATGTTGTTCCTGAACAGGTACTACTCAGCTTGTAATATTCCGGGTATTCCCTTATATATCCACCTTATATATCCACCATTCTCTTAAACTGCATCCTCATTTGGTCTCAAATCATCCTTCTCATCTAAAGGTTTGATCCATACTAGAATGACAAGCAGTAAGAATTATTGCTAAAGTACTGAGGAATGAATACTGGCCACTTTTCTCTCAACTGGAAATCCAATACATGGAATGCAGTGATAGATTTGAAATCAATTAATTTATGTACCAACATCAGCAGAAACTGTTACCTCCTGCATTTGACTCTTTTGTGCACTTCTTTAATATCACTCATGCTTTACTATTGCACCTCCAAGGTTAAGAAGTTAAATAGGAGTGCCAAACAATACTCTGTTGTATTTATGTAAGGCCTACTATAGTTTAGTGACAAAATTCTTTGGATGGTTATGAAATGGTCCAGGTCTACAAAACTTCACAGTCGTACAAATGTGCATTCTTGCGTCCCCATGTACCAACTCATGCATGCCACAATGCTGCCTCACAAGAAACTGATCAAGAAGATGCTTAAGAATTAACAAGAATTTAGCACTGTAATCTGTTTAATGCTGATCAAGTTTCTGACAATTGGAAATGTCAATATAATTTTTCATTGTTATAAGCAAGACAAATCTAAAGCATGTTGAAACATCATACCTGGTTCTGTCGCCATGTTGATTAGTCCAACTGCCCGGTTCATGATTCGATTTGTGAGAGTTGTGTTTGGTGTATATGCCAGGCGCCACTGACTACTACCCGCCGGAGGAACCAAATGGGAGTTCAGATCGGAGACGGTGAAGCTTGTATAAGTTGTTGGATTGGAGACAAACTCCGATTTTAAAGAGAAACGACTCAGAAGAAGGAGCATCATAAAGAAGACTGGGTAAATAATAAGAATTATGGTTGATTTCAAACTTTTCTTCTGTAGGCAAAGGTGCTTCCACATCAACAGCCAGAATTGGCCCCAATCCTTTTTCCACTGCATGACAGCGACTCTGAATTGACAGACTCCAGACGATGGTTGCAGCGACTTCCAAGTTAATATGCTACTGGCAATTCCGTCAATTTCCTGTGAGAATTTAATACGGTGAATCCGGATACCATGGAATGACTTCACGCCCGCAAAAATGTAACACAACGCAGGAACCGATATTGAATTGATCTACTGTCGAATGCAGGCAGTACTGAAATGATGATTCTATGGCTCAAATTTGGCCGGCAGACCAGTCTCCAGTGGTTGGTCTAAACAAAAATGTCGTTTTTCGTCGTTTTTCATAATTTATTCCAGTCTGGTAGCCATAATAAGATTTTCGTTAAACGATATCAACAGCCATTTGACATTTTGGCATATTCTTAACTGTGACTACAAAAACAAGAGCGACTAGCATCCTAATCGTAAATTCCCATTTTTCTGCATCCCTAACCAAGGCAATCGAGCAACTGATTCACACGCATTAAGACACAACCAATAGACATCTTCAATATTAATATTCATGATGGCTATAAGGTAAAGGTTTTGCCCATACTCGTTTCGAGTGTCGGGCCCGGTGCTGATCTCCGGTGCTAGGCCATCAGCCCTCAGGTGGCATTGCCATACATCGGCGGTAGGTGGCCAGGTCTTTCCGCTGAACCCGAGGTTACCATCGCAGTGAAACTGCTACTCATTTTCCTGCCGCCATCTAGGGAGTAGCAGAAGGCTGAGTCGACCTTTTGTGGGGCTAGCGGGGTTTGAACCCGCTACCTTCTGCTCTTCGCGCCAGTGTGTTACCATTCTGCTATCGTGCGCCCCGGTGGGACGTGGTGGTGTAATGGTATGTTCGATGCCTCGTAACCGGAGGGTCGCGGGTTCGAATCTACCTGACGCCACTACGTAGCGACCTTGGACAAGTTGCTCACCCACAGTTGTCTGCGAGGAAGGCAACGGGAAACCACCTCACTCATCTCATCCCCGGGTGGTAAAAAGCCAATGGACCTGCCTTCGGGCAGAAAACTCATCATCATGATGGCTATAACATTAGATCCTCCATAGACACAACAAACCTTGGGAGTCAGACCAATGATATATACTCTATAGATGGAGCGCAGCCGGCAAATAACGCTGCGCGTTGTGAAGCCACCGTCGCTACGCGACTTTGACCCGCGGTTTAGACCTAGCCCGCGTGTGTACAATGGGATGCCGCGTTAAACTAATGAAATGCTTTTGATTTATTCTGTTTCTTTGTCCGTATTTTTTCAAGTACAGAAAAGTAACAAATTTTCTTTGAAAGCGAGAAGGAAAAAATGCAAATTTTACTGTTTTATTTAGGTTAGAAAATATTACTAGCCTACGAAGCCCTATGTACAAATGGCATTCGTAACCATTACATTTAGCAAGTGATGTGATGTACGTTTATGAATAAATACTGTATTGCTTTGGCATTGTGGCTAGACAAAATGACTGTTTGTCTGAAAATAGATATATGCTTCATTCTACCTTCACCAAACTCGTATATAACAGAGACATATCATTACTTGTCTTTAGGTAATCTTTTTATCAGAGCTGTAAATTGTACCATACAATACAACTAAAATTTGTTAATGCCCCCCTTACATAGTTCATAAGTGCACTTGACGCAGGGTTATATAAGAACAACACCGTTGCAACAAATGTCCTTTTGAATTAAGTTTTCAGGTTTGCCAAATATTTCCAGCCCAGAAATAAAAGTGTAATTTCTTTAAGCCAACAAAAGAAATGCTGAAGAAAACAAAATCAGACAGTAGTAATCACGTCTCTGTTATTCATATAGCAGGCAGTTCTCAGCAGTTGTAAGTGCAAATATTTTTATAGCGCCTCTTTAAGAAATGTCAGAAGTGCTCCTGACCTGACAAGGCAGAACCAGAGAATTGACAAGCAGCTCAGTAGCATAAATTTTTCATCTGAATCAAAACTCCACACATGAAACTGCATTTGGGTTGCAGGATGCAAGAAAGCAAGTTCAGGTATGCAGCCACGGAGAAATATTTGCGAACCAAGGTGTTGATTATATACATATAACAAATCAATTTCACAAACTCTGATGAGCAATATTTATTTAAAATTCCACAAACTCAAATCATCAGTTTTTTCTAACTATAATTAAAATTTTGATATCAAACTCAGTTTGTTCATTAAGAAATTGTTCACACATGCAAAAATGAAAAAATAACAAAATGAGACCATTATTGAATGCGATTTATCACAACACAAACGCCAATCGGCTGTAACATGGATGCTAAACAACTGTAATATAAATGCTAATTAATTGCAACATAGATGCTAAATCAACTGTAACATACTGCTAACCAGCTGTCACATTAACATTAATTTGCTGCAACGTAAACTTTAATCAACAGTAACATAAATGTTAATCTGCTGTACAATAGGTGCTAATCAACGGTAATATAAATGTTAATCTGCTGTAACATCAGATAGTCAAATGAAGCTACAGACACAAGTAATAAAACAAAACCAAACTCAGTACTGTATTCCTTTGGCACTGTGGTAGACAAAATGACTATCTGCCTGGAAATAGAAGCATGCTGCATTCTACCCTCATTCTAGATGTATACAGTTCATATATCAAATTGAATCCAAAATGAAATTTGTAGTAAAACTGACAATTATGCAAGCAAAATAACTGGATCAAACAGTAACATTGTCACCAAATATTCATATCTTAAGTACTAAGTAACAGATCAGTGTATATACCTGACACTCTACTGGCCGCTAAAAATCACAGCTTTATTTAATTTGGACCGCTTGGTTTGTTCATGCATGTGTCTTGTGAAGCACTTGCCCTGGTGGTGCAGACGACAGCAAAGATATTCTTCAACAACTGTCTTCATCAGCAGAACTCGGTGATCCCTAATTGGCTCAGTCCCAGATGAATGGTCCATTAGTGCAGAAAAAATGTTGCTCCCAATGAAGGATCGAAGTACACATGTCGTTAGAACAGTTTTCAGACTTGCAGCAATTACTGGTTTGTCTTTGGACCCATCTTACTTCTGAAGTGTGACTCGCTAGCTTTGCAGAGCATTACAACATCATTTGAAGGTCGCAGGAGACCTCCACGGTCTTTGGTTTCCAGAAGTCCAAAACCACTAGGAAATGGCTCATCACCACTTTTGTTCCAAAACAGGGCATCTCTACAATCGTTGCAAGCTAGACGTTTTGTTAACTTGTGAACAACGAAACCAGCAATATACACTACCACATTTTCTACAAAGTTGGACAAAGTGCCAATTTCAATCTTTGGTCCATAAGTTTCAGAATCTGTGGATTCATCAGCCACCTTATTGAACGACAGGCAATAGGATCAGAGCGAGATGAGTCCGATCATTGAGGCAAGAATTATTCAGTGAAGAGCAGAACCAGTAAGTAATTCGAGAAGATGTATAGAAACGAGAGAACAAAATGCTATGATCTACAGCGGGTGTCCGCAACCTTTTCGTTCATGTCGGCCGCAATAACGCGGCGAAACCTATCAACAAATACAAATACAAATATAAATACATATCCGGATTCCGGGTTACTAGAGCGTCACCTAGGGAAATGTAATGCTTCAACAAAAATGCGTAGCACGAGTCATTGATTGAAACGTTCACGAACGAATTGGAACTGGATTGTTCGCCAAATGTATATCGAACCCATACACCGTCCATATGGGTGTCATCAAATGAATCTATTTCCACTCTGGCAGTCACAGTGCTTGAACACAGAGTCGCCAAAATCCGGAAATGCAGCAGATTCTATTACAGATTCGCCTATAGAAGCAGAATGCACAATTCAGGCCAGGATGGTCATGAGGGTACATAAAGAACCCATACGTGGTCCATATGGGTCTCATCAAATGGATATATTTGCACTCTGGCAGCCGCACTCCTCGAATACAGATTCAAATACAGATTCGCCAAAATCCGGAAAATCAGCATATACAAATACAGATTCGCCTGTAGAAGCAGAATGCACAATTCAGGCCAGGATGGACATGAGGGTACATAAAGAACCCATACGTGGTCTATATGGGTCTCATCAAATGAATCTAGTTGCACTCTGGCAGTCACACTCCTTGAATACAGATTCAAATACAGATTCGCCAAAATCCGGAAAATCAGCATATATACAAATACAGATTCGCCTGTAGAAGCAGAATGCACAATTCAGGCCAGGATGGACATGAGGGTACATAAAGAACCCATACGTGGTCTATATGGGTCTCATCAAATGGATATATTTGCACTCTGGCAGCCGCACTCCTCGTATACAGATTCAAATACAGATTCGCCAAAATCCGGAAAATCAGCATATACAAATACAGATTCGCCTGTAGAAGCAGAATGCACAATTCAGGCCAGGATGGTCATGAGGGTACATAAAGAACCCATACGTGGTCTATATGGGTCTCATCAAATGTATATATTTGCACTATGGCAGCTGCACTCCTCGTATACAGATTCAAATACAGATTCGTCAAAATCCGGAAAATCAGCATATACAAATACAGATTCGCCTATAGAAGCAGAATGCACAATTCAGGCGAGGATGGTCATGAGGGTACATAAAGAACCCATACGTTGTCCATATGGTTCTATCAAATGGATATATTTGCACTCTGGCAGCCGCACTCCTCGTATACAGATTCAAATACGGTTTCACGAAATTCCGGAAATTCTGCATATACAAATACAGATTCGAGGAATTTCGGAAAAATGCTGTGATCATTCTTTCTGCACTTGTGGTGCCCACAAGTATCTGTCCTTATACCTTTATTATTTACAATCCACTGCACCAGGTACCCGCATAGCCAACGACTTTGGAGCGAAGGTACAGCAGTGCGCTGATGACAATCGGCTTTGCATTGCTCTTTCACCCACTGATCAGTCAGTCAAGGTGAAACTTGGTGAATTTCTCTGTTCTGTTCATGAATGGTTCTGTTTCAATGGTTTGGCCAGAAAACCAGATAAATCTGAGGTGATCATGTTTAGCTCAAGCCAACGTCTGCGATTTCTCCCTTCACATTCCAGCATTGACCTAGCTGGCACTGTTCCGCTATTAAGCAGAATTTTTGGTGTAATTTTGGACAGCAAACTCACATTTCGACCCCACTTTAGAAACTTATGTAAATCTTGTTTCTATCATATCTGGGCATTACGTCACATCAGGTCTGCATTTTACCAAAAACATGGCACAAACTGTAACCTGTTGTCTGATCTGATCTCGCCTTGATTATGCCAACGAGGTATTTCAGATCTTGAACTCAAAGGCTTCAGTTCATCCAAAATTTCATGGCTCGTGTGGTGCTGCGTGCACTTCCTCGTACAAATTCCTTAGCTATAGTAAACGAGCTCCATTGAATTCCTCCGAAAATCCGGATAAGATTTAAGGTATCCGGTCTTACCTATAAAATTCATGCCATTAGCACTCCTAACTACCTTAAATGAAAAGTCTCTCTTTGCATCCCTTCTCGCAGCCTACGATCTTCAGGTACGGGTCTTTTGGCTGAGCCACGATGCAGAACTGTCCTGGGCTCGCGTTCATTCCACACTGTAGCGCTTCTCTGTATTTTACCTTACTTTGTATCCGATGCAATGCAAAGGCGCTATATGACATAGCAACAAATACTTGAGCAGCGCCGTGTTACAACATCGATCGCATGCTGATTACACCTTACTCAGACACTTGTCCATTATAGAATGCGGGTGACATCGAAGATGCACTCGAGGCAGCGAAGGCGCAGATGCTCAGACGCCGAGAAGAGTACACAGATGAAGGGTCAGGGTGGAGACTCAGAAATGTAGAGGCGCTGAATCTAGGTACGGCTCAGCATCGGCTGTTTCACGACAGCAGTAACATTCGACCGCGCTATGTCATTAACGTGCAAAACAGAGACAACCGCTGCTTTGAGTCGACTGTGTTGTCGGCAATGTATCCGGCAGAAAAGACTCCCAACGTTCAATCAAATGCAGTGCCCATCTAAGAGAGCTGAATTTCTCCGGGATCGAATTCCCTGTAAAGGTGTCCGACGTCGGCAAGTTCGAGCGCCAGAACCTGCCCATAGCGTAAGCGTGTTCGGGTGTGTCGCGAATTCGTTTAACTAAGTTTCAAGGAAAAGCCAATTTTTTAATTTCAGTTGTTATATTTACAATGTTTATTTACAGATTTTATTTACAAAGACTCTTCCTTCAACAGAATAACCAATAACTGTCTTATCAAAAACGCTGCAAGCCATCCTATACACAGAGACACCAAAATAAACTCTCGCGACTACCACAGTCCTACGGGAGTAGTAGAAGTCTCAGGCATCTGGCGCTGGCCTATTCCGGTCGACTTCTCCACTCGCAGAATCACCACTCAGAAATACTTGACTGGATTCGGATTCCATCCCTCATACACAGTCGACAAGCTCTATAACGGCCCCGTGTCATCAAACCAACCAGCTCCAATTCACCCACGCCACCAGGGTACCGAGCTAAATTCACATACAATAAACTTTTTTTCAAAATACTTGAATACTAAATTCCAATGAGTGCAGTTTTCCAGCATGTAAGCCTACATAAACCACAAAATTGCGTACCAAATAAAGCACAAAGTATACCATCTCCGGCAGATATTAAATACAGCAGATATATACATTTAAAGTATTCTAATATATCTGCATACACAAACTGCAAAAATTGAAGTCCATTATTCAAATAGGACACCTAAGACCTCAACTATTCAAATAGATATCGCTACGAGTCTTACTTATAGCCAGACTTATATGCATAATTTAAATCCCGTGTAGCCTACAACTAAAGCAGACTCCTCAATTACGCACTAACACGAGTGTGTAGGTATGTATATATATATATATATATATATATATATATATATATATATATATATATATATATATATATATATATATATATATATATATATATATATATATATATATATATATATATATATATATATATATATATATATATATATATATATATATATATACTCGAAATACATACATTTTAAACTAGCTGAAATGTAACACTATATATACACAAACTTACGAATACGAAGATTAAGGGAAGGAAAGCATTTCTCGGCTCCTCAAGCTTCCCGTCACTCCAGCCACGGACCGCTCCTCCAATTCCTTTGACTGAACCCTCCTTCGAATTCCCGAAAATCATCTTCTCCTCGCTCCGTCACTCAGAAACTGACTCAACCCAGCGACTCCTCAACCCTCGGTACGGCCGTCCTTCTTATTCACCGTGCCCAACAGCCGATCCTACTTTCCTGCCACCCAGGTGCGTTTACAACAGGAATGGGCAAGCATTAGCGCATTTTGTGACAGGGTGGAATCGCGGGTTGCATCCAACAGATGTCTCATGCGAGGCTAGATTCACACAACGTCACTCTTCTACTGCTGTGAAACGGTGAAAACCAGCACTACTCAGCCGTGGACACCTGCTGGGCGTATATGAGCAGAACAAGACCAACGTGAGACTTCGGGACACGAAAAAGTGGATAGCGCCAGAAGGAGTCAAAACGCGGGCATACGGGTGCTATCTCACCGAGCGTGAATGTCAAGGGCGAAAAAACATGACGCAGATAGTATTATAGGATGACGGATGTCCGCTCTATCCGGTCAACGTCCAACCCGAACAGCGACTTTGCCGACATAGCAGCCGACACAAGCAGGGGGTCTTTCTTCTCACTCCTAGAGGCGACTGGGCAGTGCTGGGAAGTACTTGAACTACAGCAGGTCAATACGCATTTCATGAGACCCTTAAGGGCCATGTATGGGTTCCTTATGAACCCATAAATGACTACACTTGCCTGAGTCGTGCATTTTCTCGATATAGGCGAATCTGTATTTGTTTATGCAGAATTTCCGGAATTTCGCGAATCTGTATTTGAATCTGTATTCAAGGAGTGTGACTGCCAGAGTGCAACTAGATTCATTTTATGAGACCCATATGGACCAAGTACAGTTCCTTTATGGATCCTCATGTCCATACTCGCCTGAATTGTGCATTCTGCTTCTATAGGCGAATGTGTATTTGTATATGCTGATTTTCCGGATTTTGGCGAATCTGTATTTGAATCTGTATACGAGGAGTGCGGCTGCCAGAGTGCAAATATATCCATTTGATAGAACCATATGGACAACGTATGGGTTCTTTATGTACCCTCATGACCATCCTCGCCTGAATTGTGCATTCTGCTTCTACAGGCGAATCTGTATTTGTATATGCTGATTTTCCGGATTTTGGCGAATCTGTATTTGAATCTGTATACGAGGAGTGCGGCTGCCAGAGTGCAAATATATCCATTTGATAGAACCATATGGACAACGTATGGGTTCTTTATGTACCCTCATGACCATCCTCGCCTGAATTGTGCATTCTGCTTCTACAGGCGAATCTGTATTTGTATATGCTGATTTTCCGGATTTTGGCGAATCTGTATTTGAATCTGTATACGAGGAGTGCGGCTGCCAGAGTGCAAATATATCCATTTGATAGAACCATATGGACAACGTATGGGTTCTTTATGTACCCTCATGACCATCCTCGCCTGAATTGTGCATTCTGCTTCTATAGGCGAATCTGTATTTGTATATGCTGATTTTCCGGATTTTGGCGAATCTGTATTTGAATCTGTATACGAGGAGTGCAGCTGCCAGAGTGCAAATATATACATTTGATGAGACCCATATGGACCACGTATGGGTTCTTTATGTACCCTCATGACCATCCTCGCCTGAATTGTGCATTCTGCTTCTACAGGCGAATCTGTATTTGTATATGCTGATTTTCCGGATTTTGGCGAATCTGTATTTGAATCTGTATACGAGGAGTGCGGCTGCCAGAGTGCAAATATATCCATTTGATGAGACCCATATGGACCACGTATGGGTTCTTTATGTACCCTCATGTCCATCCTGGCCTGAATTGTGCATTCTGCTTCTACAGGCGAATCTGTATTTGTATATATGCTGATTTTCCGGATTTTGGCGAATCTGTATTTGAATCTGTATTCAAGGAGTGTGACTGCCAGAGTGCAACTAGATTCATTTGATGAGACCCATATAGACCACGTATGGGTTCTTTATGTACCCTCATGACCATCCTCGCCTGAATTGTGCATTCTGCTTCTACAGGCGAATCTGTATTTGTATATGCTGATTTTCCGGATTTTGGCGAATCTGTATTTGAATCTGTATTCGAGGAGTGCGGCTGCCAGAGTGCAAATATATCCATTTGATAGAACCATATGGACAACGTATGGGTTCTTTATGTACCCTCATGACCATCCTCGCCTGAATTGTGCATTCTGCTTCTACAGGCGAATCTGTATTTGTATATGCTGATTTTCCGGATTTTGGCGAATCTGTATTTGAATCTGTATACGAGGAGTGCGGCTGCCAGAGTGCAAATATATCCATTTGATAGAACCATATGGACAACGTATGGGTTCTTTATGTACCCTCATGACCATCCTCGCCTGAATTGTGCATTCTGCTTCTATAGGCGAATCTGTATTTGTATATGCTGATTTTCCGGATTTTGGCGAATCTGTATTTGAATCTGTATACGAGGAGTGCAGCTGCCATAGTGCAAATATATACATTTGATGAGACCCATATAGACCACGTATGGGTTCTTTATGTACCCTCATGACCATCCTGGCCTGAATTGTGCATTCTGCTTCTACAGGCGAATCTGTATTTGTATATGCTGATTTTCCGGATTTTGGCGAATCTGTATTTGAATCTGTATTCAAGGAGTGTGACTGCCAGAGTGCAAATTTATCCATTTGATGAGACCCATTTGAATGCGATAATTCGATCGGCAGTTTATGGGTTTGTACGTGTATCGCACAATTCTGTTCAATATACGGTCTTTGGGGGAATTTTCGTTAATATGCGCCTTTCGTTAACAAATTGTGCAGTTCCTATTGATTCATGAACATTTTTATCGTTTAATCCTCTTTGAAATTTGAGATGCCAAATATTGCACTACTATTTCGGTAGTTGGCAGCACAGAAACCCGGAATCCGGAACGGAAATGTATTTATATCTGTTGATAGGTTTTTATACGTGCGCTCTCCTGGGCCCCTCGCTTCTGACTAAACACTATATTTTTACTACTTTTTTGTTTTTTTAAATTAACAGTATCAAGAAAACTTTATAATAAATGAATTATTTATTTTCTTTGGAACTTTGTTTATATTGTAGGATAAAAATAGCGTAATAATAAATTACCTGCCAATGCCATAGATTTAAAACTATTATCATAGAGAATACGCTATATAAATTTACACTGTCATAGAACAGCAGGAAGATAGCGTTGTTTTAATACGTCATTTTCATGGTCTGCTGTCTGCATGCAGCCTGGTTTTGCTTCAGGCTAGGCTTGCAAGATATATTTTAAAATCTAGAATAGCTCAAATATTTCACTGTTAAATTTGTTTTATTGTGTCATTCATATTCATAGATTGGAGCGAATCCATCCCTGCTTGTATTCAGTATTCTTTTTTGTTTATCATGAAAACCAGGCCTAATTAAATTACAATTATTATTAA
Source organism: Norana najaformis (assembly GCA_964023275.1). Classification (NCBI taxonomy): domain Eukaryota; kingdom Metazoa; phylum Annelida; class Clitellata; order Crassiclitellata; family Hormogastridae; genus Norana; species Norana najaformis. The sequence continues at coordinate 19,094,041 of OZ029914.1, forward strand.
AACCGCTTGTAGTATCAATGAAAATTTAACTGAAATAGGCCTAGTGTGGCACTGTTAATTCCTGTGAAACCATTTTTAATTTTCAACCCTGTATAGTGTATAGGAATTTCTTCGAATACAAAGTTCACATGTATTATATTTGTATACTATATTACTATGTCTGTGACATTAAACATTTTATTCTTTTATTTAAAACTGACACTCTTCTATTAATTAAGAATCTTGATGGTTTTATGCTTGCCGAGAAGTTGCAATCATTGAGTTCCATAATTCCTGCAGTCACCTACAACGATCCTGTTAAGATTTTGCAGTTTCTTTCAATAAACAAGCGATACAGTGACTTTCCTAACACAAACAATGCACTTCGAATACTTCTGACTGCTCCTGTCACCGTGGCTTGAAAAAAGAAGCCTTTCGAAGCTAAAACTTATCAAAACCTATATGTGATCAACGATGCTTCAAGAATGGCTCACTAACTTGGCTATTTTGTCAACTGAGAATGATGCTGCTAGAGATCTTGACTATAACTGTAACCTGTTCTCTAGTCTGCTCTCGCCTCGATAATGCCAACATTGTTTTTACATGTATCTCAAATCTTGAACTCAAAAAAGCTTCAGCGAATCCAAAACTCCCTGGCACGTGTGGTGCTGCGTGCACCTCCTCACATAAATTCCTCAGCTCTATTAAACCAGCTGCATTGGCTTCCTGTTGAATTCCGGATAAGATTTAAACTAGCCTGTTTGACCTATAAAACTCTTACCATGAGCACTCCTACCTACCTTCAGTCACTATAGTCTCTCCTTACATCCCTCCCCGCAGCCTACGATCTTCAGGTACGGGTCTCTTGGCTGAGCCACGATGTAGAACTGTCCTGGTCTCTCGTTCATTCCACTCGCTGCCCCTAAGGAATGTTTCTCCGAAGCTCGAACTCCTTTTCTTCCTTCCAGAAACGCCTGAAAACTCACTATTTCTCACAGGCTTTCAAACATCCGGATTCCTAACTCTTTTCACCTGGCGACTGACTATCCGCGCCTCCGATTCGCTATCAGTGTGACTTTGCGCGCGTTAAAAATTTTCGTAATAATAATAATAATAATAATAATAATAATAATAATAATAATAATAATAATAATAATAATAATGAACTTATTCCGGATTTTGCATTCATCAAAGCTCGCAAGATTTGCTTGTGAGTAGTAAAATTATGTTAGAAGTAGAAGATACAACCTACGCTAGTGTCTATACAGTATATTGATAAACAAACTTTCAATTAGCGTATCAAAATATTTTAATTATTAACATCTTTTTTGAGTTTTCAGATATTCAATTAAATGAATAAAACTGTAATTGTTGCTCTCATAGTAAAAATTTTAGTATTTTGACTTTTGAGAATGATTTACATTTTGTAAAATTGTAGGCCTATTCAATAACCAATTTAATTTTGAATCTCGCATTATTTTAATATAGTATGTTGAAATGCAATTTTTTGCATGGGTCCCGCTCATCGCTTGCTGCCTCGGGCCCCGCATACTTTAGGGCCGGGCCTGTATATGGCAGTAATGCTAAAGCAGCGCAATATGAGCACTTAATTATTTATTCAACATTGCACTTGCCGAAAATGTTCTCCCTGATTGTGCTTCTTCTAGCAAACTTAGCCGCTAGTGTAGGCTGCAGGTTACCTGTCATCTACTTCAGTTTCTATCACTCTAGTGTCAGAAAAGACAGTTGAGTCACTTGCCTCAAATGCAGATTATGTAAGTGAAAACAAAATCATATTTTAACACAATATTGTTGTAATACAGCATTTATATAGCTCCTCCCACAACCTCTCAAAAGCGCTCTAGATTTATTAATTACTCAAATATACCTAGATGTCAACATAATGAGGCAGATGTCTAACCGATTTACGTTATTCTTTTTTCCATCTGTAGGCCTTCAGATGGAATGCATAGTTGAGTCAATTTATGAAAATTTTCTATAGGCCTACATGAAGTTGAACCTTGGAAAACTAAGTAATTGGCTTTCAATTTCATCTCATTGCATCTACACTGGATGATTAAAAGCTGATTAATATCACCATCGATATTGTCGTCTAGTCGTTTCCGTTTTGTAACAAATTTATCCATTGTTCGTATCAGCAAATCTGAACGCAGTGTGTCTATAAAATATTAGTTATTCAAAATCAACGAAATCTCATATATTAAACAGAGGGGGCGTTCTTCGGCTAGCGATCCAGAGACTTTGTGGGGTTCATAATTACAAACTTGGGCGACAATACGAATATGGGTATGTATGTACCCATCCCTAATTACAAAACTATATTTACATAAAGTACATGTATATGGTTTAATAGCTGAAGAAACTAATTTAGTGCGTCGGCTTACACCCCTACTGCCTGACTGGTCAAAGATGACACCAGTTTGGTAGTGAGCAGTGAGGGCGAGTTGTCTGCCCTGTATTCCATTAATTTTTCTGAGTTTATTCAAATCTTGCTAGATCTCTGTCTGGCAACCTGTATGGATGAAAGTCTGTATTTCTGATGTCTGCCTGTGACTCAGTTCGCTTGGTCGACCTGCGTATAATTATAAGTACATAGGGGGCCTATTTACTTATATAGTACATACTTATACCTTTCTGTCTGTCTGTTTGTTATGCTCAAAATATTGCCTGGGCCCGGGCCCCAGAGGCACCCATATGATCGACGCCTCTGATGATTGCGGTAAACTGGTAGATTCTGTAGCATTGTAGTATCGTAGCATGGTACAATAAAGTAGTATCATACCATAAGAAGCCTACTGTCACATGATGTTTGGCCAGAGGATTATTCACCCTAGAAGCCATTAGCTGACAAGCATTCAGTCACAACAAGATCGATCGCTAAATAAGGTTATAGGTTCGGTTTTAAGACCAAATTCAAGTGTGAGATAAACAGATTACGGTGTTGGTGATTTTAGTTGCAGGCATAAGCTACTCCCGATCGGTGTGTGCCGCAGTCATTACTATTTTATACCCAGCAATACTTCTCAGTTCGAATAATTACGAGTACGCGTGTGAGGCCAGTAAATTACTTACTTGCAACTCAACTCTTCGCGAATTAACCGTAATAGCAATGACGCATATAACAATAAAGACAAGTTTGCGATTGTTGTTCCGATGACGTCATCGCAACATAGATGACGTCATCTTTGGCACTATTGTTTCGTGCCTTGGAAACGAAGTTCAGTTGGCAAATCCACTTGGAAGAGATGGGAAGAAAAGTTATTTCGAGCAGAAAATCATTGAAAATCATCGAACAGAAAGAAGCAGAAATCTGAAGTTCGATATGAGAACTGTTTCTGTTGAAGACATATAAATCTACTAGGAATCGAATGATCGACATAAAATTGTCATTTCGAGCAGAAATTCATTGAAAGTCATTGTAAATCATCGAACAGAAAGAATCAGAAATCTTAAGTTCAATATCAGAACTGTTCCTGTTGAACACGAATCTACCAGAAATCGAATGATGGACATAAAACTGTCATTTCGAGCAGAAAAAAATCATTGAAAATCAACGAACAGAAAGCAGAAATCTGAAGTTCGATATGAGAACTGTGTTCCTGTTGAAGACAAATCTACCAGAAATCGAATCGAATCCACAAGGCTTTTGGAGATGTTGAACTTTCAGCAATTAAATTTGTTAAATATTCAGATTTTGCAGATGAAACAAGTTTGTGCACAAGTTTGCGCTGTTGCTTAAACCTACTGAGATCCGAGGGAAGTCGAGAGTGGCGCCATCAACGCTCTAACTGACTTAGAAACTGCGACGCCTAGCTTCGGACATGGCAGAGTTGAACCAAGGCGGTGGTGTGCGCTCTACTACTCTCTTAGTTCTAAAAGGAATTTGCCTGTCAAGAAGCTCAGATAAAGTAGACTGGAACTGCATAACCAGTTCATTAACAATTTATGCAGCAGCTAAACACAACGGAGATGTTAAGATATCATGCTTTAGCTTATTTAAATCAAATACGAAACATCATGATAATTTTGTGAATAAAATTCATTGTTCATATTGATGATGATGATGATGATGATGATGATGATGATGATGATGATGATGATGATGATGATGATGATGATGATGATGATGATGATGATGATAATAATAATAATAATAATAATAATAATAATGAATAACTTTAAACTTCCCGACTCCCCCGAGTTAGAGGAACGCGTAGCCGATCTGTCCTAACACAAAGATTAAGAAGTGTCCATATAATTTGCTCGCTCAATGGGCTCTTGTTACTGACGCAGAGTAGGCCCATACCGGCCAAGCTCAAAACATGTTACGAGCACTAGTGGAGCATGCCATAAAAGGCATTTCCTATATTTCGAGTATATGATTACTATGCCATCTGCCAAAGATATTTGGAAGAGAACCTACTTAAAACATTTGTCCGCTGCATCAAACGAGGTGGTTCGAAGTCAGTGACATCATGAATACACTAGGAAGCATTAATATCTGTAGTTACTGAATACTGCACAGTGGCCCTTATTTGCATCTAGCAAGTGCACATGTATATTTGAGGTTATAATCGTCATCAAATTCTGTAAATTTGACGAACTTTTCATTGGTTTGTATATAAACAAAGCTGACCACATAACCGGAAGTTGCACCCAATTCGAAGTAGAACTATTTATTAGGCATCACTGACTAGGGAACCAGTCGGTCAAACGAAATTTTCGGCGAAGATGTCTGCCATCTATGTGTTTGTATAATTCTATGGTAACGTCGTTTTGAAGTCATGGCTTCGGCTTTTGTTGTGGTAAACGATGAATGTTTCGCGCAGGTGGAATCTCTCCAACAGTAGTAAGACGAATGGCTTGCAAAGTTTCATTTTTTTAATTTTTCAGTATGTGTCAAGTCAGGGAAACGGGAAATCCAAATGGGCTGTGAGAACGTCGCAGCTTGTCCATCCGTTTCTGCCCAAAATACTGACGAGGCTAGTTCCGACTTGTCATTGTTCAAATTTCACTGTTCCGACATTGCGCACTCATATGCTGCGATATCGTGCAGCGAACAGTCAAGCGCCTTTTGAACTCTGGCGGTAGGGTTGCCGACTCCAGAGAACGCAATTGTTAAAAAAAAAAACTTCACTAATCACCATTCTAGCCGACCCTTCAAACCCAGCTATGAGTCAAGGAGCTCATTGCTGCCCAGAATTCTAGCCATTTTGACAGGATATGGGCCGCCACCCTATCACTCCTTATGGCATCAAGCTTGCCAGTACAGGTCCTGATTTGGGGACAGTCCCCAAATCAGGACCTGTACCAGCTTGCTTCTCTGAAAATCAAGGGGAGTATGGTTTTTATAAACTTTATACTTTGTTGTTAATTGTGCACGCTATAAATGTCTGTCACTCTGTTGTTTCATTGTGTTCACTGACCTGTGAAACAATAAGTTTGTTCAAATTTTTCAAATTTATAGGTCTGTTAAACTGTAAAAGGAGTTTAATTTAAATTAGACTGTAGTGAAATTTATAAGCTTTATTTGTTTGAAAAAGGTTACTTCTATATTTTTTAACAAGCTGTAAGTAGGCATTAAGCAGTAGTCCTACCCACAAGGCTGTGATATCTTTCAGCCCACTAATGCATACAGCAGCACTACTAGGCTATTAAACACTCCTAGACTCCTAGAAACAAAATTCAAGTCTATAGGTGTCTACTGACTCCTAGAGACTAACAAAACTGGTTTTTCCATATTCTTCACCGATTGGTAAACGTCAAAACCTGACACCTCTCACCTCGTGGCATTACAGGCAGCCAACAAGTGTGCATTATTAAGCTGTGAACCTGTGACTAATAGAGCAATCTGTGAAATCATTCTGTAAAGCCGAATTAAAATTTGGGATCCAAGTCCCAGACCAGTTTATATTATGAATTTGCATTATAACATTACTTGTATTATAGAATAAATTTAGAAACTGTGGGCTTCTGGTTTTATTAATTTTAATGTTATCTTTGATTCTTTAAAAATACAGCCTACTTGTAATCGTACCAAACTGCCATCACCATTCAAACATCACCCTGAAATCTTGTGCAAACAAGTCCGTTTTTTCTGTAATACATATTGAATATTTACAATTATATAAATCACGCTTACAAGCGATCCAGGTTTGAAAAGGTGTTCTTCTGTTGAATTGCTGTGGCCATTTGCATCTAAGCTGAAATATGCTCAAGGATCATGCCTCTGAGTGTTTCTCTATTTACGTTTTATTTATTTCTCTGCAATACATATTATGTTATCTTTCATTTTACTCCTGTGCTCTAATATTAATCCTGCACACTTTTCAGGAGTGTCTATAGAGACATGTGTACAAGTGTGTTGCATTCCTCTTGTACCTTTATTCTTTGCTCCTTAGTTATGTCTGATGAAATCATTAATAATGAATCAATCAGTGCATCAAAACCTTTTTAAAATAGTTTTAATGGTTTGTTCTGGTGCTGTAGTGCTTTGCTGAAGATTCTAGACCACATTCCACAATTATTAACTGAAATCAGGCAACTACCAGCTTTCTTGAAGCACAGAGTCTTATTTTTGATGCTGAAGAGAGGTCTTGTAACAGACCAAAACGTCACTCAGGTACTCTTTTTTTCTGTGCTTGTGAGATATGTTGGCCTTCTGGTAAATTTCTGAGAGGACTGAATGGTTGGTTATGACATTTGGCTTTCATTAGTGCCTTGAGTGAGCTATGGAGATGTGTGTTATTTAGAGTTTAATTGTCTGCTTTAGGGCATTTACTATGGCAAGGTTGTTTTTGAAATTCACTGTCTAGGGTTAGTTGATTTTTGGTTTTAATGTGAATTCAAAAACAAATCTCATTATCAGACTGCCGTGATGAGCTGCATACCTCAAATTAATTGACATAATTATTTACATTCCGTTTTAAGTACAGAAGCAGAATAAGTAAAAACCTATTTTCAGTTGCTAAAACCTTCATTCACATGCTACCGCTATTTTAAATGGAGTGAATGCAGTGAGGAAAACCTTGGTGAGATGAACTTGTTTTCATTTGAGCCCTTAGCATACGTACTGGTTCTAGGAATGTTTTGTGAGAAAGGGAAAGATCAGCTTGTCACTGTTGTGTCTCTGATTGTTACTTCCATCTTCAATTTTTCACTTTTCTCTTTCTAATTCCTGTATATTTATTTATTAATGTTGAGACCTGTTCACCTGAAGAGGTGTTTGTTTGGGTACCCACAAAAAATTGGCTTTAGAGTGAAAAAAACAAAGCCTCTTTCGTTATAAAAAATTGGTTCAACTGTTCAAGATAGGAAGTGTGCATGTCTAAATCCCGGTGCAATTACATAATTTTAAAATAATTATCTATTTACAGCTTTTGTCAGACAAAATCCGTGTGCTAGATTTAAGAGACTGTGATGTCAGTGACTTTGCGTTGTTGGATATTGCAAGAACTTGTCGCTATCTGCAAAATATTGATCTGAATGCTCTGAAGGATGATAGATCGACTATTACATCTCAGGGTACATTTCAATATGTTCTCAGTGTTTTCCAGCATTTCTTGAAAGATAAATTTGCTGTGGGTCTTTTGAGTTAAATTCCTACTTTCTTGTGCAGGACGCCATTATCATTATGGGTGCAAGACTTAAGCTCTAAGAAGACTGAAGTGCTGCTGCAAATTTCAATTTCACTTTGCTTATGATACCAGTGTATTCATATCTGATAAGTCAGTTACTTCTTTTGTTTGAGCGAGCGAATTGTGAATTGATAATAATAATATCATCGTGGTTTACAGCAAATAAGCTTTCTCTGAACTTAAATAAAACTAATCACGCATTGTTTCGTTAGCAGCACAAACTTGCTCAGGACTTTATCTAACCTATATCTCGAAATTGATGGCAAGGAAATAGGGATTGCAACATCATCCAGATTCCTTGGTGTGTATGTAGATCAGCACTTAACCTGGTGTGATCACATCACACGCATATAAAAAAAAATTGCCAAAAATATTAGTATTCTGCCCCGTATCTGTCACTGTGTACCTGAGCATAAAGTTAAGTCACTGGTGTAACTTAACTTTATGAAGACTGCATTAATATTTCCCTACTTGTCATACTGTAGCATATCTTGGGGATCCAACTATGCCTCACGTTTAAAGTCCTTGCAAGTCCTCCAAAAGATGCACTGCGCATTGTTCATATGTTACCATGGTCTGCAAGTACTAAGCCCATATTTAAATCGCACAACATATTATGCCTAGAGAACATTACCAGGTACCAAATTGGTTTATTCATGTACCGCTATCATCATAGATATGCTACCTTTGATAACTTCTTTTGGCAAGGTACATCGATACACAGCCACAACACAAGGTCCTCCGGGCATTACCATAGTCATGGAGCTTGTACTACTGTAATGAAGTTTTCCATAAAATGCTCTGGCCCCAAGTTATGGAATACCCTTCCATCTGACCTTGCACAAGCTCCTGGCCTTGTTCTCTTTAAGGCACACATGAACTGCCATTTATTGTACTTGCAGAGTTAAATTGTTTGCGTGGTTTATCATTGTTTCATGTTGCACTGCATTGTTCAGGTTTATTTCGTATCAAATTATATTTGACTTAGAACCAGTTTTGAGCTTATATGCCGTGTTGTATTAGCCGTCTGTATATCACTTAAGTGAGAGGGTAATCCTAAATGTAGTGGGATATTTGTCCCTTCTGGATTACCCCTTTGATGCCAGCACTTGTAATACCTTATGTGAAACTGTTGTAACTGTTAAGATTGCTGGTTGTTGGTGATTCAATAAAATAAATAACAGTAATAACAAACCAGGGCCATTTTTAAACCAAGTCAGATTCATGCTGCAAACTGAGTTGTGCATGTATTGACAGACATGACTTTTTGTGTCCGAAATATAATCTTTAGTGCATTAAGTAAATCATGCTGCACTGTGCTATTCATGAAATTATGCTGAGAGAAAAAGTGAAGTTGCTGTCTTTGAGTGCTAACTTGTTGGCTTCAGTCAGCATAGATTTTCAGTGATGGGTTTATACTCTTGAAAAATATTTGAATTAGTAAATCCTTGATGAGTTAGTATGGCATAGCCTGCATTGTTAAATACCATTTAAAGTACTTTATACCACTTTTCAAATATATTTTACCCATTGCTGTCGATTTTATCAATGCAGTGTGCCATATCTCTGGCAGATTTTAATGTTGAAAAGGACATTTCGGGAACATAAGAAAATGGTATTTCTGCTTTAGAAGATTCTGGATTATGGTCTGATATATTTCTTGGCACCGATTGTAGGGTTGGTGATGCTGGCCCAAGGCTGTCCCAATCTGCAAGTTGTCTATCTTCGAAGATGTGTTAATGTGACGGATGAGGCTATTGTGCAGTTGTCAAAATCCTGTCGATGGCTGAGGGAACTGAACATCGGAGGCTGCCCTCTAGTGACCGACGAGTCCTTGTGTGCACTCGGAGAGAACTGCTGTCACTTGACCAACATCAACTTTGCCAAGGCAAACGTGAGTAAACAAATCTTTGATCAACCTTCTCAGGAATGGGGCATAGCATGAGCTAACAAAAAATGCTTATAATTACTGTTAACATTTCTTCCCATCTAGCACATGAGCATAGCAGAGCTGCAAATGACATTACGGTTTAAATGTCCATGCACATTTGCTGAGTGTTTAATGAATCATTCTTCCACACACAAAAAGAACTGGTAAAATTTATATTTTTTTAGGATGTTCTTTGGGAATGTGGCTCCCACTGATTTATGTGAAAGCTGTAGTTTGTTGTTAGTACTGCAGCTGTTAAAGAAAGGGTATCAAGTTTTCAGCTGCTGATACAGCCTTTTGCCACTATGTTTGATGATTAAATCTTGGTATAATGTAAACTACTTTTAACTACTTCACTAGACTAATGTTATCTTTTAACTAAAGTAACAGCCATCAGCAGTCTTCAGTGAGGAATCTGGAGAACTAGCATCCAGCTGAATACCAAACTCTGACTTTTCAAGGCATACATACTGCCTGTCTTCCTGTATGGAGCTGAGACTTGGACATCTACTGTACAAAGGACCTGGGCAATGCTCAGTGCTTTTCAATTAAGGACCCTATTCAGTGCCTGAGGAGAATTCCGGGCATTCCCTTCAAGGCTCTTGTCACCAATGCAGAGGTCTATCAATGCACGATGTACATCCCTGAGTCCGAGATGATCCAGTCAAGGAGGCTTCTGCTGTATGGACACATTGTTTGTTGCAGATGCGAACAGGACCATGCCAGAGCTGTGTGAGCCATGATATCTATGATATGCTGATCTCTTGCAACCTCACAAGGGGTTGGAAGAGATCAGCTGGACACCCTCGCCACACATGGACAAGAGTGGTGGAGTTTGACCTGTGGCTTCTTAATTTCAGACTATACACGGCCTGGAGACGTGCCCAGAACAGAGATGGATGGCAGCTTGTTGTGGAAATGGCAAATCTCTGGAGCGGTGCTGGCCATAGACAATTATTATGATGAGAATAAATAGAAGCTTAGTATTTTATTGTGCAGTTGTGCGTTCTTAATATAAGATTGATCTGTTTGCTTAGTTGTGCTGTTATTTGTGGGCACCAGAAATATTAGAATTACACAATTATATTACATTACTGTACTGTCCATCACATGGAGTCCACTCAGCAGGCATTAGCCTGCAATCGTTGGACCCAGCGCACTGCCGAATGGACCACTGTGACACTCAAATGACTCAGCAACAAAAAACTGGCAATTTCATGTAAATCAAATCACAGATGCCATTTCAGTGATCATTCAGTTGACTTAATTCACTTTGTTTATAGGTTACGGATGATGGTGTTCTTAACCTTGTCAAAGGTGCTTGTGCCGAGTGTCTCAGGGTATGTGTTGTGTAATTCCCTTACAGCAGTGATCGACAGTAGCTAACTACTTTAGTTAACAACTAGTAGTTAAATTACTTTTTAAGTAGTTGAAAGTAGTTAGATTCTTTTTTACAAGTAGTAGTATCTATTAGTTAAGATACAAAATCTGAAGTTGTAGTTAAGTAATTTTTGTAACTCTTTTTTCAGGCAATCAGATCTGTCCAGGAACATTCATGGTATTTGTTACATTTTTGCTAGAAATTATATCTAGCAACCCATCACTTTTTCACCTGACTAGTGCTTCATGTAACTGGTTATGTAAAACCCATATGGATGGGCCTCAAATAGCAGTTTTGTTCAAAAGACTACTGTAATTTTTTATAAATTTCTTTTATTGACTCCTAATTTGATACAAATAGCAGTTTCTGTTAATCTGTAAATATTCAGGAGATCCATTTGGATGGATGTGTTCGCATAACCGATGATTCTGTTGAAGCGATAGTCCAGTTCTGCCCCAACATCTCCGTCTTACTTTTTCATGGATGTCCAAACACCTCAGGCAAGTTTCAGACGTGTTGAACAGCAGTAGTTCCTAAAAGAGAAATAATTTCTTGATTGGTTTTCACTAGTGATTTAGATTTTGTGAGTTTGTTAGGTTTGATCAGTTTTGGAAATGAATTCATTTCATTTTTAGGAGCTTTTGAAGTTTGATGAATTAGTGAAATATGATGATCATTTTAATTCTGTAATTATAATCAGTGCACAATGTGGGTTATATTTGTCATTATTATTGATTAATGGTTTGAGAAGTAGGAGCAATTAATTGTCATAATTTTACATGTGCTATTTTATTTGGTTTCTGGTAACACTTGTTTCTTAAACTTTAAACCTTTTGTCCATAAGTATTTGCTGTATTTCCACTTAACTGGCCGCATGTGTTACAACAAACACTGGCACTCATGTACCAACTCCAAAATGATGGATGGCTGAATTGACCCAGATGGATTGTCACCCATCTAACATGATCTAAGTACTGACCAGTGTTAACACATGTATTGCTTAATTTTATTGCTTGCTAGCAATGTTCTCTATAAGAAATGAAATGATGAGTTGTGTGCAAAATTTTAAACCTTTGTGTAAAAATCTATACAAATAAACTTTTGCAAATGTGTGGAAGCAGCGGTTCTCAAGAAACATTTTAAAAGTCATAGTAAATGATGGAAACTATAGCAGTCTTATTTAGGTTTTCAATGGTGATTTCTGCTTTCATGTGTTTTCTATAAAAAAAATAGGAACAGATTAAAATCAGCACGGGCTTTTTAGTTTGTTAGATAATCTAGTCCGTAAACTAATAACTACACCATTCCCAGTATTTGCTATTAAGATGTGTTGTAATTAACTTCTCTTGCTTTATTTGCAGAACGATCTCGAGTAGCTTTGGAAGAAATCCTTGCAACGAGGTCAAAGATGACCCATCTGACCTGGACAGTTTATTGAGCTCATTAACTAACTATGACTTTCACTTTATGAGAATCTGTTACATCAACTGGATTGCAGCAGTGTGAGCTCAAGGACTGAAGGCAACTTGAGAAACTGGGAGTTGTAATATGCGTTTAGAAAATAAACTGATGTGTTTAGGCTGTTCTTTTGTTTTCAGTATTGAATTTGTTACAAATAGTTACCATACTTTAGGTGACTATGCCTCAGTTGACTTACTACATTGGTCAAGATTTGCATTATTTCTTGAGAATATTGAAAAGGAAATTTCACCTAGTTGTTTCATCACATTTATTCATATTCGATTTTTGTACATTCTGTTTACTGGTGTCACTTAACTTTATGAAGACTGCATTCATAGAAAGACGTGCTTTAGCTACTGTATTTTACATTTCTTTTCAGGAAATTAAACTTGTTTATTATTTACATGTAAATTTAATGTTCTTCATTCATACAGATAACGTAGAAGCTAATTAACTCTGCAGTTGATGCGTTAAACAGCAGGTTCTATCTCAAGTAGCATTTAGTGCAAAGTTAAAGAAGTTTGAATGGAAACGCCAGTTGCAAGGATTTCACTTATCTCTGACCAGAATTACTGTTTGGTAGTATGGACTGAACATGACCCTGAGAGTCTTGCTTGAGACAGAAACACAGATCTCATGTGTTCTGGGCCATCAGTGATAGCCAAACTTGAGGATCTTGAATGTAAGTCTGTCCAATGCTGGTTGTCATGAATGCAGTGTCTCTCACATGTACTTGAGACAAGCTAGAATTCTGACATGTTGGCCACGATCGGGATGACACAGTTGAAGACGGAATGAAGTAACATACTTAGAAAGAAGGCAGACCTGCAAGGACAGCATTACAATAGTCTAATTGCTCCAGGATAACAGAAAGGATGAGGGTTAGAGAGGTGTCAAAGCATAACCTTTGCCATAGGACTGAACATTGTGTTGGCATATGATCTGTAATAAAGTACTTATATATCAATTCTTATTTCACCAAACAATGGTAGCACAAAAATGATGTGCTTTCTAGTATGTGTTCTCGGATGCGTTTGAAACGAGATTGGTAGTCAGGTAGAAAGAAGCATCGTTTAGGGTTAGTGGATATGGGGTAATGGAATTCTAAAAACCTACTTACAGTTAAGTGAAAGAAGCGTCAACCGGTGGGGACGTGTCACCTCGCAGCTTAAGGGACGCCAGTTGATGGCTATGTTTTTAATATTTCTGCAATTTTTCAAGCATCAGAATCGACATTTCCGATATTCGGCAGGCCCTATACTAACTTGTCCCTTAAGGTCTAATGGCAATTACGCTGTTGCTTGTGTAGTTCTCTTTTAACTAAGCTTTCTCACAACAAAGATAATTACCGTCGCCCTCCTTTATCCAATTCGATTGGTACCACCCGACTAAAGGAAGTGCCGGAGTTACACCTGAAGCTCTTGCGATGGAGAGCAGCATTTTTAACGGATGCTGCTCGATGCCAAAGTTAAAAGTTCCGGTAGGCACATTTCTAGCATTGAGGCGTCAGACACGGGTAAACTTGCAGTAACCTCCATGGATATAATATATCTAAGGTGACCTCACGCACCATCATCATCATCAGTAGCGTGCCACTCTCTGTAACGTTGCCGTTTCCACAGTTCGCTAACCGTCACGGTAATCGTAATCCCAAGATTTCTACAGCGCCCAACGAAAGCCGCGCCGCGGGGACCATCTTATTCGCAGGCGCTCAGTCAAAACAAAATCAATAGGCAAAAGGGTTCGGTTCCGGGTCAAAATCCAAGAGTCAGGCAGAGAGACAGCGTGGCAGCTATGGTGGGTGATGTTTGGGGCTGGGCCCTCCATGGGCTCGCCTCCAAGCCTTATGCAGTTCAGCGGCCGAAGATCCGCCTCGACCATCCATCTCACGCAGTAATATAATATACACTCAAACTCAGTCCCTGGCCAACGGATGACAGGGACCTAGTCTCCACACCAGAAATTATGATCGGCAACTTAAGCTACTGTAAATGTAAATGTACACGTTTTTGTGTAGCAACCGTATGGCCTCGACCCTGCTCATTTTTCAATGAATTTATCTGTCGAGATCCTTCACCACCGTTGCGCTTTTGAAATGGGCGCCATGCCATTTAAAGTCTCTCACCCTGTGTAAGGATCATGCTAGCCCGAGATTCAAATCTTCAAAATGTAGTCACGATCGCCGATCGGTATGCGAACCTGCATCCTCATGCACAGAGGCGTCTTGACACGCTTTAACCAAATGATTGTTGCTATCCAGACCAGCTAAACAGTGGTGGATTTATCCATAGGCGTGGGGCGGTTCTCCCCGCCCCTCTTGGTTATATGCCAACGCCTATCAGACTAGAATCGTACATGGTGGACTGCCAGAATGTGGCGCCCTCTGGAAATGCTCTCGCCCCTCCAGGCAAGCAATCCTGGAGCCGCCACTGCAGCTAAATGTAACATTTAATGTACGCCTACACGTTTTTCTATGTCACAGAATCACCGTATGGCCTTCAGTCTGCTCATTTTTCAATGAATTCATCGGGCTGTGTGGTACTGAGATATTTTTGGCGATTTAGGGCCAACATATGACCTGGAACTGAACAATGTTCTGCCTTTCGATTTTCTTTTGACTGAGCGCCTGTGAATAAGCTGGGCGCTGTAGAAATATCAAGATTACGAATTTACGATTACATTGCACTCAACTCTCGATCTGCTATTTTATTAGAGAACCCTCTTTTAAATTTAGTTAAAACAGCTTCTAATTTCTGAAGACACTCAAAATCATAGTAAAAATCCTAAGCTGAAGGACCCCTACATAAATACTGTCATTCATTGATCGCTGATTTGAGGTGCCTAAAATAGTTTACCAATGTCGTCACTTACTAGTCACTAGCTTACTTTCCACAGTCCAAAGTCTTTGTTAGTATAATGACAGCTCTCTATTTATAGTTATTGTCTGAATCATCTATCGCTGGTTATAGCCAAAGATTTTAATAAGTGGTCCCTTCTTAACAGTGGCGGATCCAGGATTGCTTGCGTGGGGAAGGCATTTCAGGAGGTCGCGACACATTCTGGCAATCCACAATGCACGGGTCTCATCTGAGAGGCGCTGGCTATAACCAAGAAGGGCACGCGAGGGCGAACTGCCCTCCCCACGCCTATAGCTAAATCCGCCACTGCTTCTTAAAATCTTTGGTTATAGCTATTATAGGGCATGTTTAACTACTGTTCCGAGCATGCTCGGAATATACACGGAGTACATCGATGCTCAGTCAATCGTAATCGTAATCCCGAGGTTTCTACGGCGCCCAACTAAAGCCACGTCACGGGGACCAGCTTATTCACAGGCGCTCAGTCAAAACAAAATCGATAGGCGAAAGTGTTCGGTCATGAATATGGCGAATCTCCAGCAGGAACAATCAAAAGTCACAGAATCGCCGCAACTGAAAGTCGAGCTCGTGACTCGCATTGTTTCAGCCGTAGAAAGCGGGGACAGACGAAGGAAAAAGGACGATATACCATCATGTAGCGAGCGTCAGAAGTGCTCATAATAGCTGCGATATAGGCCTACTGAAAGTTTTGTACTTTTCCTGACTGACAGTGACTCTTCGCTACATATTTACATCAATTACCTATTTTGTAAAACGTGAACATTTGACTGACTCCCCTTTTTCCTCTTGTCTCTCTTTCCGCTCCAATTCCAGACATCACCCACCGTAGCTACCACACTGTCTCTCTGCCTGAGTCTTGGATCTTGACCTGGAACCGAACTCTTTTGCCTATCGATTTTGTTTTGTTTGAGCGCCTGTGAAAAAGCTGGTCCCCGCGGCGCGGCTTTCGTTGGGCGCTGTAGAAGTCTCAAAATTACGATTACGATCATTGATCCCACCCAATAAATTCATTGATAAATAAGCAGGGTCGAGGCCATAGGGTAGCCATAGGAAAACATGTATATTTGCATTAATAAAAGGCTATTTACTTACTGAAATTTCAGTTGCAGCCGCACTCCAGACCGTAAATATATAATATTATGTAATATAGTATAACAAAATAGTTATCTAGCGCTCTTAAAGCACCTCTCAAAAGCTCTACTTAACGGCTGTCTAACTGCTCTAAACAAGTGCGACCTGAGGTAATCAGAAAGTGTGCGTTGAGCTGAATTAATTGAAATAGGACATATAGATAGGAAAATTGCTCGAAGAGGAAGGTCCAATGCACCAGAAAGAAGAATATTCTATAGTCACTCTGTGGGAATACAAACAGGCTGCGCTAGCCTTCTGACAAAAGTAATATAAAATTGTAAGCGTAATATGTTATAATATCTATGCTGGCTCTGCGTGCTCTTATTCTACTTTGACGCGGTATAATCTCGGAGTGAAGCCCGAAACATGTTCCGAGCAGTTTTGGACCACGCTCTAAGTAGCATTTTTTTATATTTCAAGTTTGCGATATAACCACTATATTTCGTGTGTATCAACCAACGAATACTTATATAAAACACCGAGGTTTTTCGAAATGCAGAAAACGAGTCGAGTTGCATTCAAGGTAACGTCGTTTTGATATCATGGCTTCGGCTTCTGTTGTGGTAAACGACAAATGTTTATCCGAAGTGGAATCTCTCCAACACTAGTAAGACGAAATGCTTGCAAAGTTTCATTTTCTGTTTATTCTTCTTTATGTGTTAAGTTCGGGAACTAGAAATCCAAGTTAGTATGACTAGTCCGGGGACCTTAAATGGCGTGGCGCCCATTCAAACGGCAGTGGTGGTAAGGGATCTCATCTGATCAATTCATTGCCAAAATGAGCAGGGTCGAGGTCATACGGTTGCTATAAAAACCTATACATTTACATTTTAAGGTTAGTTCCGACATGTTAGTGTTCAAATTTCACTGGCCAGAAATTGCACATTAAATTTAAGATGAGCGAAAACATTTGGTAAATTGAATGCCGGGGCTGTTCATAAGTGGCTATTTCAGGCATGTCAAACTCAAGTCTAAGGATGGGCCGCTAAGGCAATCGCGCCCTCGTCCGCGGGCCTAATTTAAGAACGTGTCCTGTTAGTATGAAACCCAGATTTTTATTATACCAGGTACCAAATAAGTTCACAGAGAGGCTAATGTTCAAATGTGAAGGCTCTCTGCATTGCTGCAGACCTAATTTAAGAGATGAAGTTCAATGTGAACACTTATTTTACTTTCGAAATCTAGCATTATTATGATATGAAGAGTAAATAGCAAAACTGAACATTTGTAATTTGACAGATGTAAATGGTAATTGGAGATATTTTGTAAACTTTTCTTAACTATTATTTCAATTTTGAAATGTTACATAGTTAAACACTTTGTTGACAATATTTCTGCCACAGTTAATACATTAATGTGCAGGTTTTTTACTTTTTCTGTCTTGATGTTTGACATCTCTTTTGCGCTACAAGTCCTTCTATATCCGGTTGCAGTTCACGAGTGGCAGCAACTTTCATGACGGATGATAGATGCTCGTCAGTGAGCCTTGATTGATTAGATGTCTTTGTAGCTTTCATGCGAGAAAACAGCTGTTCACACATGTATGTGCTAGCAAACATGGCAAGAATCTTGGAAGCAAATTTGTGCATTTCTAAATATCGATCTGGCAAATACCTATAAAACTCGGGGACTCCAACCTCTTCATATTTTGTCTTC
Source organism: Norana najaformis (assembly GCA_964023275.1). Lineage (NCBI taxonomy): Eukaryota > Metazoa > Annelida > Clitellata > Crassiclitellata > Hormogastridae > Norana > Norana najaformis. The sequence continues at coordinate 19,112,116 of OZ029914.1, forward strand.
ATCATGGAATCGGACTGCAATCCTATGAGCTCCAGTTGAATATAATCAGCTGCATTTTCTGCATTGTACAAATAAGGAGATACGGACAACGAGAAGTCTTGCTCATAAAGCCTGAAGTCACCAAATCTCTTGTTGAATTCATCCCTTAATAATTCAAGTTGGGACATGTATCTGGAAAAAACATTCCGGGCTTCACATTTCTCAGTTTCTGGCAGGTGTCAAAATGTACCAGACTTTCCTTTCTTAGTTGGTTTGTTCAGAGTTGTAGTTTGGCTTGAAAGCAGGTTGCATTGTCATACATTGTTGTCACAATTCTATCTTTTCCTTGCAACTTCAGATTCAAATCATGTGAGTGTCCAGTCATATCAACTGCAAAGGCCAGATCCTGAACAAATAAATCCGCCTTCAAATCATCAGAGTCTTGGCCTTTCATCTCTAAAAACACCGCTATTTCCTCTCGAAGTTAATAAAATCTTTTCAGTACTTTGTGACAAGACAACCATTTGACTTCAGTGTGGTGTGGAATGCTGTCAAATTCACTTCCTACATCTTCAAGTAATGCATTAAACTGGCGATGGTTTAGTGCACCTGCGTGAATGAAATTGACTGTTTTTGTCACAAGTTTCAGAACGTGTTCAAGTTTTAATACCTTTGAGCACAGAGATTGCTGGTGAATAATGCATTGAAAATGTGCAAAGGTAAAATTAGGCTGACTCTTAGGTATTTTGGCAAGCAGCTTAGCTCCAACACCATTTCTTTGTCCCAATATCGTTGCCAAGCAGACAAGCTTAATTCCAAAGGCAGGTAGTACTGAGGAAAGATCTCTTCCAACTTCGCAAAAACATCCTTGCTTGTGGTTGTTCCAAGCACTGAACACAGCTCCAGCAACTCTTCATGGATGTGTAAGTTTGCATCAACTGCTCATACAATACACTCTTTGACAAATTCCTCTTCAGCGAATAACTTGGAATGACTAGCAATCATTTGAGACAAGACATAACTGGCTTTACAGTGGATTTACTTTCATTACGCAGTTTGACGAAAGAAGTCTGCTGCCAGTGTAGCTTGCTCTTTAGTTCTCGTAGCTTTTCTTCTCATAATTTCCCACTGTAGTTGTCATAACTTTCTCTGTGTACTTCGTAATGTGGTCTGATGTTGTATTCTTTTGGTACAACTATGCAGTTATTGCATATTAAACAGTGAATCTTGACCGATATTAGTGTACCAAAAAAAGCCAGCTCCTATTTTTCCTGGAAAACTCAGTGCTCGTCTTTAAGCTTTCTTTTTGCTGTTATAGAATGCATGACATCAAGGTCTAATTACTCTTATAATTAAAAAAGCAGATATGTTGATATGTAATTACTCAAATACGTTTTAACACCCTAGTTTTACTGCAAACGATCAATGATAATCACTTGCAACTCGACATCAAAGACGGTTATGACCGTTGGGCTGGATAGGGTTTCCACGGCAGTTTAATCTGCTGAAGCTGCCCACAACGGTCAAGTCCACAGCACTCTTCATCAGCCTGAATGCTGATAACTTTGCCCAGCTAAAGGGTTTCCTGCAAGAACGTATAATTGGGTTACCTGCATAAGCCAGTGCTGTTGCCAATAAGTCACCCAATCACCCAATGGAGTTATACACACAAACACATGAAGTTGGACCTGGTGTCTACGTGCCTGCACGGGTGACGCATTAGGTTTTGATCGAACTGCTGGGCCGCACAGAACCTCACCTCGGGCCGCATGTTTGACATGTCTGGGCTATTTCATGCAATATTGAGCGAACACTCAAGCACCTTTAAACACTGTTGGCCTTACCTAAAAATTGATAGCCTAGAATTGATGTCCTTACGAAGCCTTTTGTTTCAACCTTCTGTTATCCAACGCTATGAAAATAAATTTTTTGTTGGCAAAATTCCACTAAAACGCAGCCTGGTTCTTTAGCTCCAGACAGCATTAATGCCCATCATAGTACAAGATTTTACCCATCGTGTCAGTGACTACTGCACATTAGTATTTGAATTGAAAATGCCATTGAAAACCCCATAAACATGATGAGAATCAAGTGAAGGTTTTTGCTTAGACCCAGGGATAATTTTAGGATACTACAAATGTGCTTAGGGAATCTCACATGTGCAACCTACACGGTTTTTAAAAACGTGTCCTGTTTGTATGAAACCCAGATTTTTATTATACCAGGTACCAAATAAGTTCACAGAGAGGCTAATGTTCAAATGCGAAGGCTTTCTGCATTGCTGCAGTATGTAAGTTAACAGACGCACTGAGCCGCATGTGCGCAGGCCACCACTGGAGGCACCCTTGTCACTGTACACTGCATTATGCAGCACAATACATCCTTAGGAGGTCATTCAATGAAGCTGAGTGAAATTAGGAATCCATGTTCCTGACCAGATTAATTGCGGACTTTGTATTGTAATGTGCTCATGTTACAGAAAGAATGTAGGAACTGCTGGCTCCTGGTCTTGTTCATCTTGATGTTATCTTCGATTCTTGAAAACTACATCCCACTTATTATCAGACGACATTGGCATTGCTCTGACTGTTCTTGGATGATTAATTTTTTAATAGCAATTGAATCATTCAATATCACTATGAAACCTTATGGAAACTAAGCTCTTTCCCCTGATGAATTCTTATAATGTGCTGTCATGAAATGCAACTGAATATTATTTAAACTTACATAAATCACACTTAAAAGTTTTGCAGGTTTATATATTCCTTTTGGTTGAATAGCAGTGGTCTTGTTGGCACTTGAGCCAAAAGATCCTAAACCCGAAGACCATGCCACTGAGTGTCTCTGCAAGACATATTTTACCTTTCATTTTACCCTTATATTGTAAGTTTTATGCTTTGCACTTTTAAACTTTTTAATGATTTGTTTGGTGCTGTAGTGCTTTGCTGAAGATTCTAGACTACATTCCACAGTTGTTTACAGAAATTACGCAGCTACCAGCTTTCCTGAAGCACAGAATCTTATTTCTGATGCTGAAGAGAGGTCTTGTGACAGACCAGAATATCACTCAGGTACTCCTCAGTTTAACTACTCTCGTGAAGCAGGCTGGTTTTCTAGAAAGTCACTGAAGATTGCCTAGGTGATTAGTCATGACATTTTGCTTTTGCTAGCAGCTTGAGTTAGCGAGCTGGTCTGTCAATAAATGCCAGTGCAGAAATTTATTTAGATTTCGGCTTAACGTGTGTTCCCTTGCCAACTCAGCCATAATAGGTGCACTGACCATTCACTGTCTGTGGGAAGATCAGGTGGTGAGGGAGAGGACTAATATGTTAATGCTAAGAAAAATTACGTCACTAACACTGCATACTCATGACTGCCTCTCAGGGCTGCCACAAGAGAATGCTCTTCTCTTCTCTTCTATAGGGGGTTGAATTAGCTATCAAGATGTGTGTCATTTAGATTTTAATTGTCTGACATAGGGCATGTGCAATGGTAAGATTCTTAGTTTGAATTCAATGTCTGGGGTCATTTGATCTTTAGGTTTCAGTGTGAATTAAAAAACAAATCTGATTACCAGACAGCCTTACCACATGGGCTGCATATCACAGATCAGATGATATTATTGTGCAGATCCATTTTAAAGTACTGAAACAGAATAAATAGAAACCCAGCTTATTCTCCAGTGCTAAAAGCTCTGTATTTACTTGCCACACAACTTTCTAAATGGTTTGAATGCAGCAAAAAACCTTGGTGACTTGAAGTGTTTTGATATTAGACCCTGGCATAGGTACCAGCTCTAACAATATTTTGGAAGAAAGGGAAAGATCAGATTGTCATTATTATACCTCTGGCTATTACTTCCATCTTCCATTTTTCACTTCTCACTCCTTGACATTTATTCACTAATGTGAAAACCTCCAGGATGATGTTGAAAAGGTTTTTGTAGGAATACCTGTAAGCAACAGATTCCAAGCAAATTAAATCAAATGCATATTTTTATTTAGAATGTGAGCATTCTAAATGCTGTTGCTGTTGCATAATTGTTCTGTTACTGTTTCCAGCTTTTATCAGACAAAGTCCGTGCACTTGATTTAAGAGCCTGTGATGTCAGTGACCTTGCATTGTTGGATATTGCAAGAACTTGTTGCTATTTACAAAACGTTGATCTGAACGTTCTGAAGAATGTTAGATCGACTATTACATCTCAGGGTACATTTCAAAATGTTCTCTCAGTGTTTTCCAGCATTTTTACATATAAATTTCGGCTGTGTTTGTTTTAAAATCTGCATTTCTTATTTTCCTTTGCAGGGCACAATTATCGTTATGAAGGTCATAGTCCTGTTGCAAGTCAGGGCCATTATTTTAACACAGTCAGATTTATGGTAGTAAAATCAGTTGTTTAGGAAAATGCTTATGTTTACAATTTTATACACTAAATTTCTGAAACATAATATTTAATGCAGTGGTAATGTGTTCTGCTGCACTGTTCTATTCCATTGGGGCTAGACCCCCAGATTCCGTGTAGGCTCAGCTCTGCACACACCGTGTGGCCCTCTGATGAAATCATGGATCTGCCCTTGCTGTATATGATTCTAGATTATATTTTTGTCTGATGAATTTCTTGATGCTGATTCTAGGATTGGTGATGCTGGCCCAAGGCTGTCCCAATCTGCAAGTTGTCTATCTTCAAAGATGTGTTAATGTGACGGATGAGGCTATTGTGCAGTTGTCAAAATCCTGTCGATGGCTGAGGAAACTGAACATCGGAGGCTGCCCTCTAGTGACCAATGAGTCCTTGTGTGCCCTAGGAGAGAACTGCTGCCATTTGACCAACATCAATGTTTCCAAGGCAAACGTGAGTAAAAGAAATCTGTAATGTCAGATAATGTATGTAATACCCCTTGAAAGTCCTCCCTCAAATGTGTATCATGGTCTTAGCTAAGATGGAAACAATGTTACAGTTTAAATGACCACTGAGTTATTTAATGAATGCTGCTTTTGTACACTTGTGTAAAATTTATAAAATTAAAAAACATATTTTTCAAAGATTGACTCCCAGTGATCCTTGTAAAATTGGTAGTTTGTTTGTAATATGTGCAGCTGTTAAATATTGGCTGTCATGTTTTGAGCTGATGATACAACTTTTTGCCACCACGTTTGAGATTAAAATCTTGGTATTGGAGTCCAGAGCAGTCTTTTATTGTCTAGTTGTCAAGTTGTGCTTTATGCTGCACTTTAGGCTAACAGCTGTTGATAGCTCATTGATAACAAGAAATTAGCAATTTCACATAAATCGATACCATTTTAGTGATACCATTTTAGTGATAATTCTGCTGACTTAATCTGCTTAAAATTGTCGTTTTGTCTACAGGTTACTGACGATGGTGTTCTTAACCTTGTCAGAGGTGCTTGCGCTGAGTCTCTCAGGGTATGATTGTGGCTGTTTTTAGAGATTTGAATCTTGGGATAGCATGGCCCATACGTGGAGACCTTAAATGGCTTGGCATCTATCCAGTGGGCATCGGTGGCGAAGGATCTTATCTGATGAATTCACTGAAAACTGAGCAGAGTCGAGACCATATGGTCGCTGTAGAAAAATGTGTACATTTACGCTTATATGTTGCATAAATTCTTTGCATTAAGCTTATTTATTGAAACCTTTATAACGTGCCTTATTATAGCATCTGTTGTGCTAATATGGTCAGGGACATACTGATGGGTCCAATATTTAATTTGACGTGACAGAGGTAGCATTAAAAGGAGATTCGCTGCATCTAATTATGTGACTTGCAAACACATTATCTTCTGCTTTCAATTTATTTTTCTTTAATGTACTACATCCATGGTCAGGATTGAATTGTTTACATAGTTTTGGAGCTATGAACAGACCTTGTTGAGGCATGAGTAGTGTGGGCGGAGGCTTATGAGTATTATCTTGCCTCAACCTTAGACGAGTAGGATTCATATACCGTGTGACCTTGGAAATGTTTCTACAGTTGGTAAGAAGTAAGTCTACTACAGTCCAGAAACGTGTACCAGTGCTGGTAAGCCGTAGCATATGAAAGCAATTTAATTTCTCAATGTTACACTTCTCAGAAAAATTGGTGTAGCTCAGTTTTTTGGAACAAAGAAACTTGTATCAATCCCAATGATAAGGTCATTGGCATGAAATCCCACTTTTCCAGGAACATCCATGGTATTTGTTACATTTGTGCTAGAAGATACATCTAGCAGGTGGCACTCTACTTAACAGGGCTTGGGTAGTTGATAAACATCATTAACCCCTCACTTTTTCATCCAACTTGTGCTAATTGGTATTAATGTGAAGCTCATTTGGATGGGCTTCAGGTAACAGCTTCATTCAGAAGACAACTGTAATTTTTTAAAATTTCATTTATTGCCTCCATATTTGATATGAATAACCGTTTCTGCTAATCTGTAAATGTTTGGGAGATCCATTTGGATGGATGCGTTCACATAACTGATGATTCTATTGAAGCAATAGCCCAGTTCTGCCCCAACATCTCCATCTTACTTTATCATGGATGTCCCAACACCTCAGGCAAGTACCAGATGTGTGCTGCATGCATCACTGCATTCATGGTTACTCCTGTTACTTACCAAATCTAAGTGCTCATCATACTTATTGCCTACTTTATTGTTTGCCTACAATGTTCTCTGTAAGAATTGATAGGCTATGTGCAAAATTTTCAAATTTCTTATAAAAACCTGTGTAAATAAAATTTGTTGCAAACTTGTACTACCAGCAAAATTGTCAGAAAATAACACAACAGAAAATTTTCTCTTATATTTTTAAAAAACATTTAAATTTGTTATAGGTTTGTTTGACTCATTAATCTTCAAAATTTTGTTCATCTATCATTTCATTTGTTTGTGGTCACAGTATGGCAGTATATTAGATTTTGCTGTAATCTGTGTGCCTCACTAAATGTTCACATTACCTTGCAATGTTAACATATTGAGAGTAGAATTGTTATAATCTTTTGCGCTAGGTAGTGAAAAAATTCGTCTGCACTCGGCAGTATAACTTTTGGGTGCAGCTTAGAGAGAACGTTGATTGCCAGCATAAAGTGCTAAGTCTGCTATGGTTATCAAAAAAATCTAAAAGAAATCAGAGTCTTCAAATTGTGGTAATAATAGGAGTCTTATTTCAGTTTTTAGTAATTATAAATTAGGATCACATTAGAAACAACATTTGCTATTTAATTTGTTAAATAATCAATCAAGTCAGTAAACTAATTATTACATCATTTCAAATGTTTTCACTTAAATGTTTTGTAATTCTCTTGGGTTTTTTGTAGAACGATCTCGAATAGCTATGGAAGAAATTCTTGGAACAAGATCAAAGATAACCCATTTGACTTGGACAATCTATTGAGCTTATTACCCATGCCATTCTTTCTATGAGTAAGAATCTGTTCCTTAAACTAGAATGTTGCAGTGTTAAATCAAGGAAAGAAATCAACTCGAGAAACTGAGAGCTGTTCCATGAATTTAGAAAATGAACCAACGTTTGGCCTTAGTATGAGCTGTTTTTTAATGTTGCATTTGTTACAAATAGTTTCCACACTTCCTGTGAAGATGTTACAGTTGGTTTAGAACTATTGTTAAGATTTTCACGAGAATGTTAAAAAAAAGATGTTTCACATAATTGTTTCATCACATTTTTTATATACTGGATTTTTATGCGCATATTTAACTATGAGAAAGTGCAGTCACAGAAAGACATGCCATAGCTACTATGCTTTACATTTCAATTCCGGAAATTAAACTTGTAAAAAAAATTTATTATTTACTTGGTAAGTTGATGTTCTATTTTCACGAAAATAATGGAATAGTTAATTAACTTTGTAGGCAATTCTTTAAACAACAAGGTTTTGTGTCGAGTAACATTTAGCTTGAATGAAGTATAACTTTTGTGGCAGACCTTATGTGCGCTAACATACGTTCATACAGATTTAAAGAAGTTTGCATGGAAATAGCAGTTGTGAGAATTCGCTCATCACTCATTGGAAACTGTTGCATTATGTACTGCGAGACTATTGCAAATGTAGGAAAACAATAAATTTATGGAGGCCTATTTGTCTTTGTATGTGTGTGAACATTTCATACTATGCCTTTCAAAGAGTCTCAGATCGGCTGAAACATGGCTGAGAGCTCTAAGAAGGCCCATGTTAAGGTTTGCTGAAAATGTTTCCTGAGCTACTTCTAGCGGCAGACTTTTTAATTTTGGTTGTAAGATGGTCCAGTGCACAAGAAAGCAGTGTGTCCAATCCGCTGTACAGTACCGTGGACACAAACGTTTCCCAAGAGACTGGTCTGGCTCGAGGCAGGAACGTGGATCTCCCAGTCTACGATATGTTTTGGGCCATTGCTGCGTGCCAGTATGGAGGACCTTGAATGTAATTCTGTCCTCATCTGGGAGCAGTGCGGTGTCTCTTGCATGAGATATGCCATAATTTTGGCACATTGGCCACGATCTGGGCAGTGCAGTTGAGAATGGACTGAAGCTAACGTATTCGGAACTTCGGCAACCCTGCAACTGCAAAGTGCATCAGGATAAAAGAATGGATGAGGGTTACAGAGGCGTCAAGGGATAAATTTCACCGTATTACTCTAATTATTAAGAACATCATGCATGCATCTGTAGCAGGCATACAGTATTTATGATGCGCATTTTAATACGGATTCACAGATGCGTCTTAAAGAAGACTGCAGGCAGTTGGATAGAAGAAAACATCTTTTTAAGTTGCTTTAAGAGTTTGTGATTATGTGGAAATGGAATAACCTATGCAATTATAAGTGGAACTTAAGAGCGTCGACCGGTGTCGGGCATAGGTCCCCTTGAAATTTAGGGAACGCCAATGGCTATGTCTTCGATATTTCTACAATTTGTAATACTTCGGAATCCACATTTCCGATATCATATTTTGTAGCCTGTATATGCTACTTGTCTGTCTAATGGCCACTGGTGACTTTTCTAGTTATCTGAGCACTGCTTGCTAACTGATGAAATTTCTGCGCGTGATGATAGTTAGCATCACTTAGCCTAGCATAGAGAGCGCCATGATTAGTTATAACACAAGCGGCGCTATTTAAATTTCCAGTCTGTATAATAATGCGCATGTGACCCGTGGTTCACATAATACATTTACAACAGTCGATTCCGGCGCCATCTTGAAAATAATACAAGATCGATGGGACGGTCGGTCGGTCTGTTAGGTCGGACGATTAGAGTCGCGGTCGAGAGGGGGACCTCCCGCCAAGGAACGGGACTTGGAATAGGGGAAGTGGGTCCAGGTGGTGGATTAGGAAGACCGTGCGAAGACCAGATGCAGCGAAGGCGGATCAGGGTAGAGCCATTGAAGATGATCGAAGTTTCGAAGGAGATTGATCGATAGGAGTGGTTCGAGGAGGAACAGAGCAAGATCAGAGGAAAATTGAGGAAGGTTAGGGAGGATCAAGGAAGGATCAAGGATGGATCGAGAGCGGTGGATTGGGGTAGGATCTGGACCGACGGCACAACAGCGCGTGCGATACTACAAATTTCACACCATACACCGTTGTTTGTTTTTTGGTTTAAAGTATGCTTTACGTTTGTCAGAGCTGGGGTAAAGTTCTCAGACTTGGGCCAGCTTCTGGCAAATGATTTCATGGGCCCGTAGTTAACGGGGATCAACAGAGGATTTTCCACAGAAGGAACATTTTGCCGAACTGGCGCGAAGGTTAAATGCTTGGAAGAAGCCAGTGACAATTATAAAAGGTTTTTTGAACAATTAAGACAATAGGGCCTACACAAGTTGACAAAATACCCGGATTGTTGCATACATGATCTTGTTATTCTTATTGTTAATACATTTGCAGCATGAATAACAAAATATGACTATTTTCAACAAATTTTACATTAGGTAAAGTTGTGCTTCTGACAAAAATACAACAGTGGTCGATGCCTAACAAAAGAAGAACTAAAATAATTAAACGTAGATAACAACAAATCTAAAGTAAACTGTCTAACGCAATTATAAAACAAGTCATAAAACAAGTCATAATCGCGTGAACAAAATTAGTAGCAAACGGATATCTAACCGAATTGGCAGTACCTTAGCACGGGTTGAACGAGTCCAGGAAAATTAACATCAGTAGATAATTAGTACGCAACATATAAATGATTATTTACCTTGTTAAAGAATTTAGAAATTAGCGCGCAAACGAAACAGAATTATGTAGCCGACAATATGTGAACTGCATATAATAGGCAGCATTGGGGTATGTGGTCCTGTAGTTTGAAAAAATATGTTTACACACAAAGCATTTTAATGAAGTACTACGCAAGTACGAAGTTTCAAGCAATTACAATATGCAGGCTTAATAATGTCTACGTTAATTTCATTTATCGTCATGGAAACCAATACCTATTACTTGTGTAAAATAATTCTATCAACTTTATCACAACCTCGTTTAAACGTAACATGTCATCAGTAGGCCTATTAATTATCAGTCTGCTTCTCCATCACACATTTTCTTTCGCTAAACAGATGGAACCTGCATGCTCAAATTTGACCGGCTTTTTGCGTAAAATGTTTTCCTGCAGTTTATAAGCCTTTTAATGTAACACGACAAATCACTTAGACCTATGTAACGAGTTTTTCACAGTTGCAAATCATTCCTTGTGCATATATCGAGTTTTCCAGTACTGCTAAAGATTAAGGTTTATCATAATCAAACTGAACAGATTTAGGTGAAATTTCCGTTATATAGGTTCATGAAATAACTGTAAGTGAAGATGAAATGCTTAGTTAAGTTGTGTTTTTAACCACGGCCATGGAGCAACCGTATGTAAATACACCGGGGTTGGCATGCATAATGGCATTGAAATGCCTACAACAGAAATAAAAAGCCGAGATAACGGCACACGAAGTGCTTATTTCATAAAGAAAACACTAAGTAAACGTGTTGTTAGCTAGGTAAACAGCGAATAACAATGAAATTTGGGGCTCGAATAGAATTCGGAAAGAATATTTATACGCAAGAACACCGGTAGATTATTTCATATAAACTAATTAGGCCTGCTAGGCTGAAGGATGACATAATTTGGTTTTTTTTGTCTATGTGTTTTATGCTCAATTCGGTAGACACGCAAAGAGAAATAGCTGGTCGTCGTGAGAAGAATAACCAGTCTACTTACTCGTAATCTATACTGTAGACCAATTCCTAGCTTCGTCAATCGTTAATCACTTTCAATCATGCGTGTAGTCTCAGGGCATTTATACATAGGCCTACACAGCACATAAAGAGGTAGGAGCCTACAGGAGGTATACATATGACGCTACGAAATTGGCTAGCCTAAGTAACTCGCTACTTATTGTTTACATCCTATACAAATTACAAGAAGTAAACCGTAAAACCGAGATGTTTTAAAGACTATGAAGGTTGTAAATGACTATAATCTGGACAGTCCATTTGGTGTAAGAAGTCTGGATCTCTGGCTTTGTAAACAAAATCCTGCGATAAGTAAGCTCGCTTTAGTTATTCCTAATACTTAACGGTTAAAGTCCTCTTGAACATCTCTTACGGATTCGAAGTAAATGGACCTCTTCAAATGTTAAAAGTGAAAATGCCTCTGGCAACGTTAAAACTGATTGCATTTATGAGGCCGTTTAAGTTTCACTCTATACTTTAGAAGTGTACAGAGCAAACGGGGAAAATCCGATACTGTTGAGTACAAGCTGAGCATGTAGATCGGAAAACGTGGGAACCAAGGTCAGCCACTGCGACAGCGAACTCCGTAAATGTAGGCAACGGAGCGCCATGTGAACGCCGTTTTGGACTGAAATGCCTCGCGGATTGAGCTTCTGAAACTGGTTCTGAATGTGCGGCTGCTGTGGCAGCTTGGAATGTGTCGCATCTGAGGTCGATAACACTGGAAGACGACCATCCTCAGAAAAAATGGTCAATTATATAGAGGGAACTGACGCCACACTGGCGAAACTTGAGGTGGTCGATGAACTCTCTGGCCCGGTTGATGTCGGCAAGCGCTTCTCCCAGCTCGCAGAGGAGGACATAGGAGAAGCCGTTTCGATCCCCCGTGGCGGCGCTGTTAATGATCTTGTGGAATGTGACTCGTTCGAGCTTAAGAGACGGTGGAATGTTCTCGACGATGTAGTCGGCGCCGCTCCAGTAGCTCCACGTCTTGTCCAGGTTGTCCAGGTTGCCGGAAGTCATGAACGCGCTGAGGATGTAGGCTGTGTTCGGATTCGACGGTCGCTTTGGAAGAAGAGGAGTCTGACGATCGACGAATGTGTGCAGCTCACGGTAGCCGCCTGAAACACGAGAATCGCAATCTCCGAATTTCATCTGAGCCCAAACGAGCTAAGTCGTGGGGAACCAGCGCTTAATCGGTAGCGCGGATACGGTCAGATGCGGTTCTATGTCCAACTTCCTTTCTTCCCCTTATCTTTCTCTCCCCTCTCCAACCCCAAACACCACCACCCATAGCTGCCACGCTGTCTCTCCGTCTGACTCTTGGATCTTGACCTGGAACCGAACGCTTTTGTCTATCGATTTTGTTTTGACTGAGCGCCTGTGAATAAGCTGGTTCCCGCAACGTGGCTTTCGTTGGAGGCTGTAGAAATCTTGGAATTACGATTACGATTACGATCGGCAGGTAGACAGACAAACGGCTACGATGGAGGGTGTTTGGAATGGGTAAGGTTCAGACATGGAATAGATAAGCTATAAAGATAAGGATATAAAGCAGGATGGGAAGCAACGGAGAGGCTTAAAACGGCCTTAACAGAAGATCAGCACTGAAGTCTGGGTTGGCACACAGTTTCTATATCCATTTACTTGCAGTCGTTGCCCATCAGTTCATAGATAGACCATGGATATGGGTAATACCTCATGCGAGACTTTAACTAGTTAGAGTCCAAGAAATATTTGGATTTGGATTTCCCAGCCGCAATCCTACCTTTCAAAAAGGAAAGCAGAAGCGCATAATAATCGGCACTGAAGTCACTTTATTTGGAAATACTATTGTGTGCAGCATGTAATAAATGTAAAAGCACAAGTGTTTCTATAGTGACCGTATGGCCTCGACCTTGCTCATTTTTCAATGAATTGATCACCGCCGCAGCCCGTTTGAATGGACGCCACGCCGTTTAAGGTCTCTGTTTACGGACCGTGCTAGCCCGAGATTCGAATCTCTTAAATAAGCCACTATCGGTATGCGAAGCGGCATCCTCACGCTCAGAGGCGCCTTAACGTATGCGCTAACCAATGTAGCTAACCAAGCAAGGTGCTGGACAAGGCTGATCAGTGGGCGTAGTCGAAAGCAAGAACAACTTATTAGCCTTTCTTTGTTTTCAGTCTTCCGTCGGGTGAAGACCATCTTGCTTCACAAGGTCCTCTCACCGCTTTGAGAGATCCTTAAAATGCGCTATACAAATGTTCATAAACATACAAACAATAATTATAATGATAATGATGACGACGATGATGATGACAACGACAACGCTGCTAACCTCGGCTTTTAAGTATTTCGATGAACTCCTTGTCGAGTTCGCTCGGCACTCGGCCGTTGTTGAGTGGAGGCGGCGGCGGATGATGATGATGATGATCTCCGGCTGTTGTCGTCGTTGTCGTAGTCGTTGTCGTCTGTTTAGTCGTCTTGGCGTCTGGCGCCGGCGATGACTTGCAGTCCGCGGTCTTGTAGACGATGTAGTGAACGTAGGGATAGCGAGCTATTAACAGATGACATCCAGACAACGGTTTATTTGCCTTTTCCTCCTCGTTTACTGGCTTCATTCTGACGCTCGTCTCCGGGTTCGATCGCCGCTTATTGTCTGTTTGTCTTCCGTCTGTTTCGATGGATGGATGATAAACAGACAGACAGACATCGGCGTCAATCTGACAGACACGATGGTTCGTTGTCTGACCGACCGACCGACCGATTGACCGACCCACTCACCCACCGACTCACCGACCCACCAATCCACCGACCCACCGACCCACTCACCCACCGACCCACCAATCCACCTACCCACCGACCCACTCACCCACCGACTGACCGACCGACTGGACTTACGTTTGCAGTCGACACTGCGGAGGAGTATTCCCTCGAGGAAGTTGTCGCTTTCCTGCATGGCGCGGATGGCTTCCCAGTAGGGATCGTAGAAGGGGCTGTCCTTCTTCGGGCTGTTCACGTCGCCTGGCATCACCTTCTGCGGATTGTCCGTGAAGAAGTCGAAGATGATCTCGAGATCAGCGTACTCAGCCACAAGACCAGACGAACACTTGCTCTTCTCCATCGTCCCACTTCACTCTACCAGCGCCAGTACTTGCACGCTATGAACCAACAAATCCCATTTAATTTTTTTAGATTTGTCGATTTATATAGCGCCTCCTACACCCATGAAAACCCCGAAGAAGCAAGTGAGTCCTGACAATGAGGCGCAACATCCCTGCCTCCCACAGCCACCTGGGCTCGAATAGTAAGCAGAACTGTTCCAAAGTGATGAACCCATCAGACCACGCGACCGTCCAACATACTTTAACTTAATCAGGAGATTCCGTAAGTAAAGTCGTTATATATGTACGTGTATGAATCCATGTATGTATGCATGAATGTAAGTATGCTTGTCTAAGTATGCATGTGTATAAGTATGTGTATGTATGTATGTACGTATGTATGTGTGTATGCATTGTAATTGTAATTGTAATTGTAATTGTAATCTGACATTTATAAAGCGCCACTTCAAGAATAGACTCATCAGAAGCGCTCCCGACCCGAACCAGTGAGACCACTGGCAAATAATACAGACTTCAGGCGCTTGCGAAACTGCGGAAGAGACAAACTGAGGAATACTAGCCGGAGCTCTCGGGAAAGGCGATTCCAGCTATTGGGTCCAACATAGGCAAAGCTTCTAGACTGCGCTGTAGCAGTGCGCATACGAGGGACAGTCAGAAGTCCAAGGGAGGCCGACCGGAGAGTGCTACGGCCTGGAACCAAAGAGACCGTATGCATGTATGTATGTATGTATGTATTTATGCATGTATGCATGTATGTGTGGATGCGTGTATGTATGTATGTATACTGTACATGTATGTATGTATGTATCTCAACATTTGTATAGCGCCTTTCAAGATAGTAGCAAACAATGCGGCAATCGATGGTCAAAGTCAGGGATCACATTGCATTCGAAGGTCCAGTCGAAGGCAGAGTGACCACAGGCAACAGAGGCAGTCCATTCGTAGTTGTGGAACCACACCAATCTAAAAAATCCAAAATCCCGACATCTGTTGAAACCTCCCAACTTGGGTTGGCGCTAATTTTCTGAACCAGAAGAGATGGTTGGCCCCGAGTGATTTGCATTCGATGAGTGGCCACCCTTGCAAGTGCTAACCGGGTTCAGCGTTGCTTAGCTTCAATGTGCATACCAGCGTAGATCACCAGCTCCAGGCTCCCACCGGTCGCATTTATATATTCCCGGCTGATGCACATTTTGTGGGGCACGGTAGCCTGTTGGAGAGAGTGCTCGGCTTGTAACGTGGAGAGTGCGGGTTCGAAACTCCCCTGAGACGGTTACTGTGTAGGGACGTTGAGCAAGTCCACTCACAATTGCTCGGCGCCATCGATTGATGCTAAGGCATTAGATAGTGGCGCCTAATAAATGCAGAAATAATAATACAGCCTTTTCAGTACAGCCTCTGTCTTAAACACCAATTTCAGTCAGATGGCAAAAACAGATCCAGGCCTTAGTACACCGCTGAACATACATAAATAGATATTTACATACATACACGCAATCATACATCCATCCATATATCCATTTGTACAGCGGCTGTACGTACGTGCATACAAAATACATACATACACACATACATACATTGTTGGAGTCTCGTTTTCTAGGCCAGGGGGTAGCAAATGAAGAAGACGACACAGTTGTTCCATAAAAACGTTGCTTCTTCTCACGTTCGGCTTCAATACTCCAACAATTTCTCGATCACTTCTCTCTCTCTCTCTCTCTCTCTCTCTCTCTCTCTCTCTCTCTCTCTCTCTCTCTCTCTCTCTCTCGTAAATGCATTCTTTATATAGTTTTCCCATCACTCATCATCCTATGACACTCCTTCAGACACTCCTTCCAACACTCCCATACAACATCTGTTGCAGGTGGCACTCAGCTCACCAGTAAACCTTCCTTCCAAATGTGCCACTCCCAACATCAAACCTACATGCATGCATGCACACATTAAGGTACAGTAAAACTGAGTAATTTTGAGGAATATTACGAGCAAGTGTAAACAAGGATTTCTCTACTGGGCAAGTTCGAATACTTCCAATGACACCATTCCTCACAGTTTTCCGTCAGCTTCTTGTATGATTGCATCATCCAACGTCACCGTTCTTTCTCTGTTTAAGGTCTTAAGGAGCCTCTGGGTCTAAACCGTTTAAAGAACCAGTGTCGGTTATTTTAAAAGATTTATCTATTTTTGAATGGGATTAAGCCACATAAAGAATTAGTATCGGTTGTTTTTAAAGATTCATCTATTTGTGAATAGGATTAAGACACGTAAAAAGAACTAGTGTCGTTTTGGTCGTAAAAGGTTCATCCATAATTGCTAATGAGGTCTAAGCTCCTGTGTACAGCCAGTGTCGGTTGTTTCGACAGATTCACCCACAACTGTGAATAAAGGGCCTAAGCCTCATGACGGAGGATAGTCACCAACAGGAAGCCACACCGTACTAAATATGGTTGTTCTAAAAGAGTTTTCCATATGTGAATGGGCATGAGTTGCTCCGAACCAAATTTGTTGGGCTTTCGCGGCCCTTATCAGTATCCGCTATCTAGCTGGAACTAAATGAGCTCATTGGGAAAATCCCATTCAATCTTGCCGTTTAGAATACATACTGTCAGTGAAAAAACGTATCCCTTGCTGGAATATCGGACCCACCTGTAGTGCGGAATGGTTTGAGCCGCTGAGGGAGAATTTCTCTTTCCCAAACAAATCGCACTCTAACGACACATCACCTGTATATTTATAATACTTTACCTGGCTACAAATTGTTCCAAGTTTCTATCAGCTCTTTGAAGCGTCTGATCTAATCTAGCATTCCTGTAGCAGCAACTCTTCTGCCTGTGCACTGAATCCCTGACTGAGCCCACATCTGGCACTCAAGAAAATTCGTAAATTCAGAAACCCTAAACACCGAATTGCCAAAACAAATCTACAGACAGCCAAGGGACAACAAATACACTCTTCGTTGATCGTAATCCTAATCTTAAGGTTTCTTCAGGCGCCAAATAAAGCAAGTCATTGGAGCCAGCTTGTTTACGGGCGCCGAGTCAAAAACAAAATCGGCGAAGCAGGTGTTAGTCAAAAGCAAAAGAAAAGCTCTCGTAAAATTCTCTTCTCCTGAAAATTTGTTTGTTAGGTCACGTCTCGTTATTAGCACCGGACCACAACCGGTTCTGAATACAAAAAAAAACTATAGAAACGTTTTGCACGACCGACAGACGTCTAGGACAACGAGTGTACCTGGTGAATAGAGATGTTGTCCTAATGCAACCGATGCCTTCCTCTTGCCTTCCGTTTTCCACCGGTTGTCATCTTTCCAGTCGAGTAGTTACCACCGACCACGGCAACAACAAAAACAACAACAACAACAGATGATAACGACGACGATAAACGTGAGGATCTCCCAAGGCGGCTCATGCAGCAGAACGACCGATACGGATTACAACAATGCCATCTGCGCTTCAGTCACCCGACTCTGCGTCTCTGCCTGTGCTGCTGCTGCTGCTGCCTCCGTGGCTGCTGCTGCTGCCTCCGTGGCTGCTGCTGCTGCCTCCCTGGCTGCTGCTGCTGCCTCCCTGGCTGCTGCTGCTGCTTGCGTCCGGTCTGTGTTGTGGACTGAAGCGTCGTCGGCGACAAATCCTCATTGATCGGAAAGCAGCCATTATCATAGGCCGAGATTCAGAGGGGGGGATGAAGGGAGGGAGGGATCGAGGCAGAGGGAGCCAGTGGCGGCTGTTGTCTGCGCCGGCTGAGCCAACGCCGGCTGCTGCTGCTGCTGCCTGCCTGCATGGTCGATATGTATGCAGACACACAGAGAGTGATGCTGGCTGGCACTCCTTAGTGGAGTCACAGTGAGCACCAGTATCTTCGGGACTTAATGTTTGTCTCTCCGACAGTTCCTCTGGCTGTCTGTCCGTCCGTGTGTCGCACTGTCACTTCGTCAGACTGTATGGTTGCATGCGTCTGCCCGTGTCGGTGTGTTCGGACAGTTAATTGACGCGTGGATATACCGACAAACAGTGTGTATTAACCGTCCTCTGTCTGTCTCTGTTTCCGTCTGTTTGTCCTTGTTTGTCTGCGTCTTGGAGAAAACATCCAAGACAGATAAACAAACTCTCTCTCACACACTCTCACTCTCACTCTCTCTCTCTCTCTCACTCTCTCCTCTCTCTCTCACACACACTCTCTCCTCTCTCTCTCTCTCTTTATCTCTCTCTCTCTCTCTCTCTCTCTCTCTCTCTCTCTCTCTCTCTCTCTCTCTCTCTCTGTGTCACAGCAGTTGTGCCTATTTGTGTGCAGTGGTGTCTTTGTCTTGTTAGTCTGCATGTCACTGTTCCTGTGTTTCTCTACATTTCTGTCCGTCTGCCTGCCAGTGTACATATCTCTTCCGTTCCTCTCTCCTTCAGTGTCAGGCTTCTTCCAAGTCTGTCCGTTTCTCCGTCATTTGTCCTGTCCCAAGTCTCATTTCTCTTTTTCTTTTACTTTTTCGTCTTTCTCTCGCCGTTCCATCTTTCCGTTCTCTTCTCTTCTCTTCCCTCCTCTTATGTCCATCCTCTTTATTTCTCCCTCTTTCCGCCATCTTCTGCATTCCATTCTCTGCTGTCCATCTTCTGTCCTTTCCCTCCTCTTGCTATCCATCCTCTCTGCTTCCTATAATTTTTCCATTCCGTCCTCTTTCCGTCCATCCTCAGTTTGTTCCATCGTCTTTACGTTCTATATCCTTCATTTCTATCGTTCCATCTGTTCCGCTCTCTTTCCTCCCTTCTCTCTCCTTGCATTTCTTCCGCGTCTTTCCAGGTAGTTCGAATATAGCAAAGATAGTGTCCATGGGCTGTCCTGTACAGAATAACCGACGTCTTGCAGGTCGTATATATATGGCTATGAGTGTACTAACTGCCTATGCGTGTACTAATTGGCTGAGTGTACTAAATGCCTGAGTGTACTAAATGCCTATGCCTGTACAAGTGGGTGTGTATATAGGTGAATGACGAGCAAGATCAGGAGGAGCGAGAGAATGAAGGAGAAGATGAAAGAGAGAAGGGAGAGGAGTATGAAGAGGAGGAGAGGAGTAGCAGAGGAGGACGAAGAAGAGGAGTAGGAGGAGGAGTAGGAGGAGGAGTAATAGGAGGCAAAGCACTGAGGCCTATTATGAATTAGACCGTATCACTCTATCATCAACAGCGGATTTCCATTGGGAATTGCTCGGCCATTGACGGCCGCTGAGGGAATTCAAATCAAGCGCAGAATAGAGGAAAAGAGCGCGAATTGACTGGCTGGCTGGCTGGCTGGCGAGTGAATGAGTGAATGAGTGAATGAGTGAATGAGTGAGTGAGTGAGTGAGTAAGGAAAGACAAGAATTCAAAGTCGCATGCAGAAACATTGAGATAGACACACAGAATCGCACAGAGAGAGAGAAAGAGAGAGAGAGAGAGAGAGAAACACTAAGATAGACACACCAACACATAGAGAAATAGTCTAAAACAGACCAAGTAAAGTAGAGAAAAGCAAAGATAGAGAAAGAAAAATTCATAGAGACAGGGATGCAGAGACAGGAATACAGAGAAAGAGACGTACACACACAATGCAGAGACCTAGACAGACAGCTAGACAAACAAATGGACAGAGACAGAAGCACAGACATGCAAAGCTGTATTAACCTTGACATCGAGACACAGACGTGCACAGCGACCCGAAATAATTGAACAGGAAATAGACACAGAAAACAAACAGCTAGACAGCTGGAAAGACATACAGCCACAGATACGAAGGCAGACAAACACACATCCGTACACAAATCAGCTGTTGACTGACTACAAATTCCTAATAAAACAATGCCTTGTACAAATTAATCCACGAATTCTGGTATCTAACTATGTATACAGTATATATATATACACTCTAAATCATAACTGCGTATAGCCTGCTTATATGTTATATATATGCACTCTTAATAGTGTGTTCACAAGACAAATTTTCTGGTTAGAACGCACAGCCGACATTCTAGCAACAAAAATGTCTGCATTTTACAAACATTCCCGAAGAGAGAGCGGCCTACTTGTCCTGGAGTCAGTAGGCAGAAGTTGATGTTTTTCTGAGCGGCGAATAATTCCGGCTCCTGTGCGCACGTGCAGTCACTGATGTGGGTTCGGTTGATGTGGACCTGCAGGTGATGCGGTCTTGTCTTCCGAAACTGCCCGAGAACTGTGTTTACGGAAGCCTGCTTTAGCAGCAGCACTACAAATCTTAGGAGAGACCTACACACGATGCGTGGCTGCCGATAATATAATCAATATAATCAATAAATCAACAAACACGACGACTATGGACCATCCTTTTCTTTCCTACTTTTTCCCTCCCTGCCTATGCTGTGTATAAGTCTAGCCTCTATCGCTTCATTCTTAAGATGGGATATGATTCTATTATCTTTCAATAATGAATGTATTTCAGATTATACTGACTGTTTTACATTACACAGACCGAGAAAGTAACTTCTAAGAGCCTCGATGGACATAGGGCCTAGTCTGTGGTTTCTACTGAATCACTACCTCAATCATTAATCTAATCCCTTCCTCAATCAGACCTTATGCAAATTAGAGAATATCGACATTTTGCCCGACTCTAAGCAGAATGCTGTCTGAACGACTCCCTTGACCTTCTAGTCTGTTCTCTGGATTTTCCTTCTGGTTGATTATCTTAAGAAAGACTCCGTCCAGTTCGGCAGTTAATCTAAACATTTAGGCCTATCAGCCACCTTCTCTTCCTTTTGAGTTCGAGTAAATTTCAGTCACTGCTTGATAACCTGATCTCCTTCCTTTCTGAAATAATTTAATTATTAAGGGTAATTTTAATATTCATGTTAATAAAACTAGTCACTTCTTAATAGTTTGGAAAGGTTTGTTTCTTGGGCAACAGGAAGGCAGTCTACATATATGTTGATTTTAAATTTATTATCGCATTTTGCATAAATTTTGTCGTTTTAACTGTTAAGTTATCGATTTTGGTCTCAAAGTTTTATTTTTTATCTAGTTTGTTCTTTTCTTCTGCTTTTGAGATAAATTTTAGTTATTTGTTTCTTCTTAGTCTACATCGTTTCCATGCAGAAGTTCGTTGGTTGCCGTGGGGCAAAGTAGTCCTAGTCACCCGCTTTTTGAACTGCGCGAAGAGGTCAAGATATATCTGTACAGACATGAATGTCAACTCTCGAATCGCGTTCACGACTTTTCATGGCTTGTTCAACTGATGTTCCTGTTCAACATCTTCAGCGTCCCGAATGAACGGGAAACTTGCAGTAAAGTAAACTATCCCATATCCCACAAGTGAGACGTAGGGGAGGCGCTCGTTTCCGTCTTACCGATAGACCACCGTGTCGCACTAACCTTGCACTGCATGGAAGAAATGTCACAGTTAATATTTAACGTCCGAGATTGAGTGAATATAAAGCATATAAAGTTGGAGCTATGGTGTAACTTTTGTTAAGCACAGATTTAGAGTGAAATGCGGAATTGAAGCCTTTGTTGTTTTCGCTGTTGAAGAAAATTAGGGGTTGATGCTTGATTCATAGCTTTTGAAAACATCTAACTAGGCCTTAACACCTCCCATGTACACGATCGAAACTCACTTTCGTGTTGGTTTTGAGATGGTTAAGTCAGCAGAATATCCTTGATCTAGTGTTAACATTTCAATATTGACCTGGAATTAGATGCTATGCTGTTCCAGCCAAGGGCCGTTCCAGGACAGTTTGACTATGTCCCGTCTCAGTTAGAGGTCAAACTATTGAGTTAGCCAATATTTCAAAGATTTGAATCTCGGGCTAGTACGGTCCATACCCGGGAACCTTAAATGGCGTGAAGCCCGTTCAAACCGGCAGCAGTGGTAAAGGATCACACCCGATCAATTCATCGAAAAATGAGCAAGGTCGACGCCATACGGTCGCTATAGAAAAGCGTCTCCATCACATAAATAAACTGGACATTTTAAACAGTCATTTAGCGCCTTGTTTCTGTAGATCTATGCCACCGACTGACTATTCGTTATTCATGTTCGCCATCCAGCGAATGCTGTTGTGATAATAGGTCTACATTTTATAAATATAATCGTTGAATGCGCATCTCCAACAGATGAGCTGACTGATTTCGCTTTCTTTCGTTCGTCAGTTGATTCATTTCTTCGGATTGCTATGGTGTCTTGGTTAGCTGGATCTTGATTATTGATATTTTGGTTCAATGTTGTCTCGGATTATGGTTATTGACTACGGTGTCACTTGAAGCGACCATCGATTAGATTAGATTAGATTGGATTGCATTGGACTGGATTGGACCGGCATGAACTGGATTTGATTGAATTAGATTAGCTTGGTGTACTTGTAGTGTGATGGCTATGTTCCTTATTGCCTTGATTAAATAATAGCTGTTGACCCATTAAATATTGACTGCTAAGGTGTCAGCGCAGATTTTAAACAGCTGACTATTATAAACCCCGAGTGATCTTTCTAATTGCATCCAATATCAAACTTCTTGGACATGGGGAAGGCTTAAGATCAGGTTTTTGGCTTGTTCACGGGTTCGAGCCTCCCCTGAGGCGACTACTGTGTAGGGACCTTGAGCAACCCCTTCACTCACAATTGCTCAGCGCCCTCGATTGAACTAGATAGCAGCGCTTAATAAATTCAGAAATAATGATAATTGTTAACAATAAGTAAAAATCTGAAAATTATAACCTCAGCGATTTGCTCAAATCCTACATTTTCTGTTTCACTTACAGGTTTCTTTGGTGAAAAATATCAAATATGGGCCTCTGCTCTTAGACTTAACTTATGACGAGTTTAACTCTGAAGTTTTACACTAAAGAAAAGAGTCATCTGTTGTCTCATGCAATTTATCGAATGAGTGAGGAGTGCAAGTCGGAATAGGCTTTTCTGTCCGCGAAATGCAAATAGGTCCTATCTAATTTTTGTATCCTCTGTTGAAGTGACCCACCCAACAGAAGACAGCTACACGAATTCCTTGAAGTTATGCTAATTTCGCGATATCATGGATGTCATGATGAGACGTTGGCAGTCATGCTGCTAGCGAGGAGAAGCCAGGTATGTCATACACAAAGCAGAGCCTTGGAAGTTAGTCTGGCAGTTTTTGTTTCGAAAACACATCTTTTTCAGAAGTTACCTTATCATCTGTAGGCTCCCTCTTGTGCTAATAATGTTGATATGAAATTCAGCAGGAATTTTTTGCTTGGCCATCATTTGCAAACTGTGCCGTGGAAGTCATTAGAATAGATGAGCAACGACTTCTTCTTTTCTTACTCACCGCTTTTTTACACCCATGCTAACTCCCGTCCTTAACCGCATCAATCAACTAATTGTCGTTGAGGACGATTATGAATTATGCATGACAGATAATAATGCATGGATAAGTTTATCAAATAAGCAGAAACGACTTTGAAAGAAACGCAGAAATTAACATAGAAGCTTGCTGAGAAACAGAAATACGGGAGAGTGTTATACGCGTCTTTCACCTCGATGTTTAACTGTATTACGAATAATTACCAGAACATTTCCCGACAGGCCAGACCATTCGCAGGCGTTTCAGTTTATTCTTGGTAGAAGGCTGTCGTCCACAGCCGTACGCTTTTTACCGATCACATTAAAACGATAAAACGCTAACTGCTTGCATGTTGTAGGCTGTATTGATTGTCCTGTATCACTTTAGGCTATCAGCTTAGGCTACTAATAAACGAAATTTTTCGTTTGTTTGTCGCAGTAGATCAATATTTTTCGTACAATCGCCATAATGTACAGCATTGGGTAAACATCGACGCAGCAGAAAAGCAGCCATGACTCTATCTTCTTGTAACGGATTCTAGAATGCTAGTTTCGCTGTGAAAGCTGAAGTACATTAGCGAATGCAAAACAGTTATTACACGTGTGAGTTAGACAGGAGCAATGGCCATCCGTATCAACGCTAGGCTCTTTGCTCACGGACAAATTCAACCACCATGGGTCTGTCAATTTAAGTTGTATGAATGTTCTTTCTAATTCAGTCCAATCCAATTCATTCCATTGGATTAGAATCGCCTGATTTGCTGTTGTGGCCTTTCAAACTTCAATTGCAAAGTCAGGCAGAACAAAGAAAACTACCGTAAATCGTCATGGAATATATTTATAGGCTAATTTTTCAATCATTTTATTCCATCGCAGCAAGAATATGACGAAATTTCACCAGAATTTGCTGGAAATGTGACGAAATTTGTCTTGCGGGTGCGAAAATTCCCGGCGACTTTTCGCCGCCTTCGTCGGGTTAGAATTGTCAGCGGTGGGCGTAAATATCATCACGATCTGCTTCGAAGCCGCCGGGCGAATCGTCCGTCGCTTGTCTTGGCGCGAATGTCAATTATCGTAGGAAAAACTAGAAGCGAAAATGGTTGGAAGTCGCCCCATACATTAGTTAAGTAGACCCGAAAGCCGGGCGATACTAAAGTATAAAGAGCCGGCGCCACGGCGAAGGACATCAGATGGTATTACTGTGCGTTTCATTGTCGAATTCTGAATATCGTCGACAGAATGGCAATTCCGGGCCGATTGCACTAAGCACGGTCGACGTCGGAGGTTGTTGGAGTAGTCAGCTACGAAGAAGAAGAGCTTCTTCTTCCTTCAGTTGCAGCTCAGCTCCGCAGCATGGATGCTCGCCGGTTTTTCGTGTCATTTCTTCTGGTTAGTCTGATATGTGAGTATGTTGAATATTGTTTGGAGAAAAGTATGAGCTTTTATTTCTTTATGTACGGCAATATAGTGTGCCATAAACATGTGTAACTTCTCTTGGACAGTTTGCCGTTTTTGAATAATAAAATTTTAAACCTTCGTGTACAAGTAAAAAATAAATTAACTCTTCTGCTTAAACAATCGTATTAATTTGTTACATAATTTTTTCTGTTGCAGTTATGGGCCCACTGACAGTTTCGTATTAAAAAAAATTTCTAAGCAGTTTTTCTGTAAAACATATGTAGACTCACAACACGAATATCATTGATATAAATTGTTGCTTAAGGATGCTGTAAAGATTAGTAGGATAATCAAAGTCAAGACACTGAACTTGGGCACTTCGTTTCGAATTCTGTGCAAGTGAACTATAGCGCAAAATGAATATTTGTTTCAGATCTCTTGTCATTTATACAATATATTAGGCTCTAATGTATGGTTTGCTCAAATCTTCTGATTAACTTATAAAAGTTGTTGTTATTGTAAATGTGATAATGATTACATTTACAATTACATGATCATGAACACAAATGTGTAGGCCCCCTACAGTGTTTCTTCAAGGGAAACCTCTGAGTCTGTTCCAACATAAAAGCACAAAACCGTGATCAAACTGATTTTCTAGCGCTTCGGGAAAAGAACCAAAGAAAGACCAAAGCAGCCTTAAGCTTCTATCTGAATCACGAAAATCCTAACTTAACATTATTACTATTATTAAACCTGCATAATTTCTATGGATAGACAGTAGTTTTTTCATTCTTCTTTGTTTTTTAATCCAAAAAAGACAAATTGACAAAGATACAAGTTTAGCCTGAAGCAAACAGGTTGCTTGGGTACAAACGGCCGACCCAGAAGGGACTAAAATCCCCGCTAATTAGGGTCGTCTTTTAACAAACAATACATATGGCGAAAAATAACTTCAGTGAATATTTAATATATCTTGACTAAAGGAATTACCTTAACTTTAAAGAAAAATAAAATGGGTCATAACGGCTGTAATTAACAATCAGTAGATAAACTACTTGTTAAACAGCTTAAAAGTACTTACCTACTATTTAAAAGATTTGTTATACATATTGTTAGACTGCGAAATCTCAATTTTTAGTGAACGACTTTTTAAAAACTACTTTTTCAGCAACAGAGCTTTTAGTTGCATAGTTCTTGACACGTATCCAGTAGTCTATCTCAAAATAATCCATTAGTGTAGCTCCAAATAATTTTTCTGTCGCAGCTGGCAACATTACTTGTTAGTTGCATCTCCGGTTATAAAATTTCCCTCTGACTATTAATTAATAAAGTGATAAGTTAGATTCCAGGTCAAGATCCAAGAGTCAGGCAGGAAGAATTTCATAGTCATACACTTAGGCACTTACATTTTAAGATATTGAATTCTGGATTCAAATGCCAGATTGTTTTAAACACCCGATTTCACTCTAAAAGCACTGAACTTTCTCCTTGTAGTTCTTCCATAAATTCATAAACGTCATTGCGTATCGAGATGAATGTTTTATTGCACATATCATTAATCTTTTCGAATGTGATCTCTTCAGAAAACCTTACAACGAACAATTAATTCCTCTATTTGAATTAGATTTGTTAATCAGGCAGGCTGATTAATTGGTTGTCTCAGACATTAACATAAAATTGCTTAACTTTTCCTTTCAGGCCATTTGGTTTTCTTGCCAGCATCTGCGAAGGCTCAAGGTGGGCTCCCAACAGACAGGTAGGATTCAGTATCTTGATTATAAGCGCAGTAGCTAAACCATTCCAGGTTGGTTTCCGTGATGATGGTAGTTGGGTTGATGGCGACGGCGGGGGCGATGATAATGACGACGACAATATTGACAACGACCTCAAAGAGTTCGGTAAAAACGCCGAAATTCACAACGATAATCAACGACCAGTGTCGATGGCAATTATGATAACCAGAGTAGGATTTGCAGAAAGAAGGGGCGAACTTCGCCTCCTCATTGGTTCAGACTAACAACCAAAAAAGACAGATTTTCCGCATGTATTTCGCTCTCCACTGCAGCCAACTACAAAGATGATGATAGCTGCGGTAATGACATCATACTGCTACGTGATAATGTTACGTGCTACTGTTACGTAATTACGATGGCTACGACGATTACTGCAACAAAAGTAACAAGGGGATGATGGTGAAAAGTGAAGCTGATGGTAACTCTAGCTAAGTTATTATTGAAGATGATGAGTTGGATAAATTGGTCTTTGATGAGGAGTCGTTATTTGCTTGGGCCATAGTTCTCACTAAAATCGCAGAATCTAATCTGGTGGCTTCGTTAGCTTCAGAGCCTACTTGCACATAGGTTTCTAAATTAATAATAATAATAATAATAATAATAATAATAATAATAATATTATTATTTTTTATTACTACTACTACTACTACTACCACTACCACTGCTACTGCTACTACCACTACTACTACTACTACTATAATAATAATAATAATAATTATTATTATTATTATTGTTATTATTATTATTATTATTATTATTATTATTATTGCCTAAATAATAAATTTTCATCAGAGAAAAATTCTAGCTAATATTCGATCATATAAGTTTTCTTATTGCATGACATGAGCATAAAATCTGCTAAATAATTCACTGGACAACAAATTTTTACAAAAGTCATGTTACTGAAATGAAATTAGTCAGTTCTTATCAATTTGTATGTGCTGAACACGAATATGACAGTGAAAATGCCGAATTGGCTCTAGTTTTTTTGTAATCTGAAATGAAGTAATTTTATATCGCACAATGCATGCCAATAGTGATACACTTACAGTTAATATTTGTAAAAACCAGGTCATAGACTAGTTCTTAGATTTTTTTGCCTGTCTCTTGTACAGCTGTTCGGGAGCATCTCTGCGGAGTGTCCAGCAGTAGTCAGCCAACATTGTAGTGGACCATTTTCCCTGGTACCTTTGCTCCATTGTTGCGATATCTTGATGAAAACGTTCGCCATGTTCGTCACTAACCATACCACAGTTGTCAGGGAAGAAATCCAGATGGGAATGAAGGAAATGCATCTTCAGAGACATATTGCAGCGAAATTTCTGGTACTGCTTGAGCATGTCTTCTACTAGTTCCTTGTAGTTTTCTGCCCTAACATTCCCCAGAAAGTCTGTAGACACTAGACGAAAAGCATTCCATGCTTGTTTCGCATCACCCTCCAGCAAGTTGTTGAAGCGGTCATCTTTGAAGAGTTCTCTAATCTGAGGACCCACAAAAACTCCCTCTTTAATCTTTGCTTCGCTGAGTCGAGGGAATTTTTCATGCAGGTAGGCCTATCGGAAAGCTGGCGAAGTGCGGTCCATGGCTTTCACGAAGTTCTTCACCAAACCTAGTTTGATGTGAAGGGGTGGTAGTAGGATTTTGTGAGCCTCAACCAGAGCTGGGTGCTGGATATTCTTCTGTCCAACTGCCATGTTTTGTCTGGGAGTCCATTCCTTCCGCACGTAGTGCAACTCTCTTGCTCGGCTATCCCACTCACACAAGAAACACATATATTTTGTATATCCTTGCTGCAGTCCCATTAAAATGGCAACTACCTTCAAATCACCACACAGGTGCCATTTGTACCTGTTATAGTCAATGGAATGCAGTAGCTGTTTTAGGTTATCGTATGTCTCTTTCATGTGGACAGCATGCGCTAATGGAATAGATGGAAGACGGTTTCCATTGTGCAAAAGCACAGCCTTAAGACTCAGTGTTGAAGAGTCTACAAAGAGTCTCCATTCTTGTGGGTCATGAGTGATCTGTAAGGCATTCATGAGGTCGTCAATATTGGAACAGAATACCAGATTACCTTCCTTCATAAAGAAAGGTTCCAACTGCTGATGGCGCTTTCTATATGAAGTAATTGTGACATCTTCTTCTAGAAGATTCCATTGTTGGAGTCTTGATCCTAGCAATTCTGCCTTGTTTTTGGATAAGTCCAAATCACGAACAAGGTCATTTAGTTCTTCCTGTGTTATTCTGTGTGGGGTTGATGATGCACCACAGTGAAAATCGGGATCACTGCACGCTGACGGACCAGGAGAAGAACATGTCGGCTCACCCTTGTCCTCATCAGATGAATCAAGGAAAATATATTCTGCTGGAGGTTCTGGAATAGGAAGTCCATCACCATGTGGAACTGGTCTCAATGCTGACGGAATGTTTGGGTAGACTATTGTCGACTTCTTTTGCTTCGTTATTCCACCGGAAAGAGGAGGAACCAAGCAGAAGTAACAGTCATCTACATGGTTGCTTTGCTCTCTCCACACCATGGGAACTGCAAACGGCATTGATGGTCTTTTGCCATTCAACCACTGTGAAAGCTGTGTTGTACATGTAGCACAGCATATATGCGGGGCCCATGGCTTGTCTTGGTCACCAACCTTGCATTCGAAGTAAGCATGATATGCCTTCTTGACTTGATAAGTGATACTTTTCTTCTGGTTGGCAAATGTCACTTCCCCTCAAATGTAACAAAAGTTGTCCACAGTATTTACGCACTTCCGAGGCATTACTCTTCTGTATTGTATCTAAATGGATAAAGTAATAATAGTTTTATAAAACAGTAACTTAAACTGTCTCGCACAAAGTCTGTAATATTGTAAATGCTCAACCGTTCCGACTCGCTTTATATGGTACACTGCTGACGTCATCTTACGTCAGCAGCCGACTGGCTGTAGTTTTACATTGCATCAGAAAATGACGTAATCAACTGTGCATGATGTGTCCATGATGGGATTATGCAATGAGGTGGAATTTACATCATTCTAGACTTATTTAGGATATTGTCGCAGTCCTACTGCATAAATTTACATGGTGAAACATAAAAAATGAACTATATGAAATATTTTCAAAACGAGAGCCAATAAAAAATTTTTATGGTTATATTCGTGTTCAGCACACCAAGATGCTACACATTAGGGCCTTTTCCAGTCAGTAACGATTTCTATGTTGACCAGTAATTTAGGCCCTAAAACTAATTTCTAAGACCAATTGACCATGGACAAAAAACCTTGTGCATTTCTGCGGGAATACGCCATGGTGGTAACCATTGCTTGCCAAAATCTCTACCCCATCCCAGATTCAACCGCTTTACGACACTCGAATTAACTTTGTGAAAGTCTGCCCTGGAGTTAGTCAATTTTTACTTTTAGGTTGACTGAATGCGAGGAGACACAATGCCAGCCTTTCACTGGTCTTCGCTTCGAATTATGCCGTTGTTTCATGTGTTCTCGCCTCCCTCTTCCACCGACCACATCCTCATTCAACGCATGCGCCAACAAATGTCACCGGAAGTCGGGATTTGAGCACTTCGAGCTGTGCCTCACCGCCTGCGCGAGTCAAGGCGATGAAGAATATTTGGGACCTCGAGCGTTTTCTAGCGAGAACTTGGATCAAGTTTCGTCTTTGGACTTTTCCGCCAGCTGGACGAAGTCTTGCGTCGACGCATGCGCAGACCTTGTACCGGAAGAAGATGGCGGCGAACGACGCGCTTGCGTCGAACGATTCTGCTTCAAACCGGAACTGGAAATGACCACTTCCGATCACATGAAGCGGTGGGGCAGCAGAGTGTGCATGGACACGCAATGTCGCCAGTTTCAAGGCGACATGAAGTCCTATGTTTCGTGTGGACTCACACACTGTCGCTGATCCCATGACCCATGACCTTTGTTTGTCTTCGTCAAACAAAAGACCTAGAGCTTTAAGTTACATTAGTGTGTTTTCGAAATAAATAACGGATGCAAAAGTGTAACAGCTTTTCTCAAGCCTACTGATGTAACCTCCTGGAAACAATAAAATAAAAGGTTTGACCATCCAGCATTCTCTGCATGTATGTTAATACAGTCAATAATTTCCGATTTTTTAAAAGCACTCTAGTCTAACAGTGAGATTGGCTTTTTGCCTATGTAATTGATGTATGTATGCATCTTCTTTGGTTTGTATTTGTGTCTGGGTGCATGTAGGCCTACAAGCCATATGTGTGTATCTATGAATGTGTGTATGTGTGTATGTATGCATATTTGACCCAAATTGTACGTGTACTGTCCTGTCATGCTAAATTGAAGATCACATGCACAAATGTGAAAACGTCAGAATTCGTTAGCATAATAATCGGAATGAAACGAGTCCGACTATATTGGCGTGTGTGTGTGTGTATGTGTGTGTAGATGTGTGTGTGTGCGTGTGTGTGAATATGTCTGTTAAATCAAACTTGTCTGTATTGCTTAGCGATGACAATTTTTCATGCCACAAGACTAGAGTGATTATATTGGAGCATCTGTCTATCGACGATCGAATCGTCATTTCACAAATTGTTGCCGCTAAATAATGAGGCGTAGTCACCGGAAGTCGTTAAAAGGGCTGTCCCCAGCGAGATCAATCGAAATATATTGCCAGGCGTTTGCATTAGTGCGGATTGCCGCTCTGAGTAGCAGCTGCGTCTTTCGAAGAGACAGACAGACAGACAGACAGACAGACAGACAGACAGACAGACAGACAGACAGAGATAATTGTCAGATCATTGTCGTAATTTCTACGGGAGTTTATTCCAAAAGCTATGGTCCAAATTTTAAGGATGAGGTGACGGGAAGGCAAAGAAGTGTTAAGACAGAAGAGGAGCCGGTTGAACAGAGTGGTTGGATTGTAAATTACTGACGAAGATAAGAGGGTTGGGAGGACTGAATTATGTTACAATTATCTTACCTATCATACAAACTCATCAACACTTTCCTCTTCCAATTTCTGCGCTAGTCTTTCTTTCAAAACTGAAAACATTACTTTTCCAAAAATCTTATCCTGATTCTTTCTCTTCTCCTTATCTCTCTTCCCGCTCCAATTTTAAACACCATCACAGTAGCCCTCTGGCTGTCTGCATGCCTGACTTCTGGCTCTTGACATGGAACCCTTCCTGCTTATCGATTTTGTTTTGCCTGAGCTTTTGTGAATAAGCTGGTTCCCAAGACTTAGCTTTCGCTGGGCGCTGTAGAAATCTCGAGATTACGATTACGAATACAAAAGTGTCAAGTTGCAGTAGTTTAGTCTGGTCAGGTCAAGATAAGACTATACATAGGCTACAGTGGAGTGCACATTTATCCTGGAGGTCCGGTGCCTGAGGGAAATTTGACGGGTTTGGAGCAACGAGCTCCCTAACGACTAAGGGGCTCGGGGTGACGCCTCGAAAGCCATCGTATTTTGAAGCACTTAGTATGAAATGAATACATTTCGGCTATATATTCCAGCGACTTTTTTGCTGTTGCCGAGTCTGCGCGTCGGAATTAGTTTTCATTTCCAACACGGATTTACTGCTTTTCGGACTTTTTGTTGCATATCATCATGACCTTCCGTGAATGGAATGGTCCACCCAGAGGGGGGCAGGATTCCAGCTTGACAATCTAGCCTCAGACCTACAGACCTACGTACGCCGTCTACGCCTGGAAATCTCGGATTCGGTGGACGAAGGACGAAGAAAGTCTTCGAAGCGGCACCGACTGTCAGTTACGGTATGGTTCAGCTACCTACCGGCCGATGGGCGACGAATGCCTGTTCTACGCATATCCATCGGTTCAAGGAATATCCAGCTGTTGCGTCGTCTTCCATCTAAGAGGGTCTGTTGGACGGTGAGACAACCGTGAGTCATCGGCGGCGGATCACATCGCCCATCGGCGTTCCTCATCCTCGATGTTACTTCAGGAACTCTGAAAATATGCTGCCGTTTTTCAACTTTAGTTGGGAATCTGTTGGTAGGGCTTTGCGTGTGTGCGAGAGCTTACCAATGGTGACTCTCTTAGTTCTCTCAGCAATGTTTACAAATGGACATATGTTCTGTTCTTAATTACATTTACCATCATTAAGACTAGGGCAGACAGCGCCTTTGTGAGGTAATAAAAGGCGCTATATCAAGTTTTTGCTACATTACATGAACACCAGATGCTTTAAGATTGACCTTGTGGGACATCACAGAGTACAGCAGTGGTGGATGACACGAAAGAGCCAATGCGGACACACTGAGGTTAGAAGGGTAGGAGTCAAACCACTTTAATAATGTTCCAGAGCCTCTAAAGGACAGTTAAATCGTCTTGAGTAGAATACATTATACGAATTGTTGAAATGTCTGGGGTTTGTCTTTTAGATTTTTGTGTAGGTCTATGCAAATTTAGCCCAATGATATGAACAAAATATTTAATGTGAACGTTTGTAACTTATGTTATTATTGCAGTATGCTTGTATCGTTCTGTTGTTGATGAATCATAGAGAGCCTTCAGTCCATCAATCAATCAATCAATCATTTTTAAGTCGATGGACTTAATTAACTGGCGAACGACCTGTTTGGTGGGTTCTACCGCTGATGTCGTCTGGATCAGTTGGGACTACGTATTTGAGTTCAGTGGAGCCCATGTGGAGTGATTGAGCAAGACCGACGTCTTTAGGCCAACAGCTGGACTAACGCTGTTATAAGTCAGCTTCCACAAGAGCGGCGTAATAGTTCAAGCAGTTTTGTTGAGTTTTGTAAGGAAATTATTATTTTTTGGGGTGTACATTTTACCAAACGGTGAAAAGCTGTTTCCTAGGCGTATATACATGTACGTATGTGTGTATTTTAGACCTCTCTATGTATGTATGCATGTTTGTGCATATAGGCCTACTCGCAGTGTAGGTCTACTCCGAGGGTACTCCGTTGCAGTCTGGACAAGGACCGCAGAGGGCAATTTAATCGCCAGGTGACACACGTGTAGCCTGAATTCTTATTTCTTGTGCACAGGCTCTACAATTTTTTTCTTAAAGAGAGAAAAAATTGTCCGTCTTAGCTACTTTATTTTGTTGAACTTCAACGAATGAATTCAGACCGATTTCGTAATTTGCTTATTACTTTCAGTCACTTATTTCAGTAACAAATGTGTTTTTAAAGCAATTTTAGTTGATTATTTAAGTATAAAGTGTATAGGAATGCGAATTCTGTGCCGGGGAACTCTGGGCCCAACAGTCAAATTCCTACTACTGTTCTGTAAAACGGCCGTATATATTAACACACAATATTATTAAAACCTT
Source organism: Norana najaformis (assembly GCA_964023275.1). Taxonomy (NCBI): domain Eukaryota; kingdom Metazoa; phylum Annelida; class Clitellata; order Crassiclitellata; family Hormogastridae; genus Norana; species Norana najaformis. The sequence continues at coordinate 19,146,229 of OZ029914.1, forward strand.
TCTCTACCTCTTGCGTGAATATCTGAACAGTGTTTCCTCTTCACAACGGAATGAATATGGTTGCAACTCTGTAAGACTTAAGC
>OZ029914.1:19151311-19195868 GCA_964023275.1 Norana najaformis
TGGACTATCTCTTGCACCACGACTGCGCACGTCTCCCGTCATTCGCAGCCTAGTCAAGCTCTTCTTTCTGAGAACACACCTTCACATTCCCCTCGCTTGCTATGCAGTTCTTTGTGTTCCACGTATATTAGTCATAAACATTTGCTTCTAAATCGTTCATAGTGTGCTGCAATATTTATAACCTAATATTCTATTTATATAATTTTAAGTCTTTCTTGAATTGTCCTCTCTTACTATTGAATAGGCCTAATTCTTCTTAAGATGTTTTATTTTCTTGTAACTATTTTAATTCTTGAAAACTATTGTCAACTGTTCATATGATTAAAGATATTTTCTAATATGTATGGTTTATATTATCATATCGTAGTCTTCCTCGGTTTCATTATAGTGGTTTGAGTCTGCATATATGATGAGTATGATATCTCACCCAGTCAATCACATCCCGTAAACAGGCAGCTGGTAACCCTTCTACTTTTCCACCTAACCTGAACGCTGCCCTTAAGTTGACTATCACATGAAATGACGAAATCAGTATTTGGCTGAAAGCCTTCGTCTATCTGTCTTTTGTCTGTCTGTCTTCTGTCTGTCTGTCTTCTGTCTGTCTGTCTTCTGTCTGTCTGTCTTCTGTCTGTCTGTCTTCTGTCTGTCTTCTGTCTGTCTGTCTTCTCTCTGTCTTCTGTCTGTCTTCTGTCTGTCTGTCTTCTGTCTGTCTGTCTTCTGTCTGTCTGTCTTCTGTCTGTCTTCTGTCTGTCTGTCTTCGTCTGTCTGTCTGTCTGTCTGTCTGTCAGTCTTCTATCTGTTTGTCTATCTTTCAGCCTGTCGGTCTATTTGTTTGTCTGTCTGTCTGCCTGTATGTCTGTCTGTCGGAAGGCACGCATATAAGATGTACATGTCCAGGTATGCGCTTAGTGATCTGTGATTGCTTTTATGCATCATACTGCCATAAGATCACAGCGGAATCTTTGTGATATTGAAAACTCTTCAGCTCCTCTCCAGAAGTTTTGCTTTCAAGCTACTCGCGCAGCCTACTCTCTTTCCCCATTGACCCCGACTTGACACCCGAGCTAAGACATAGAGCTGCCGAGCCAGTCCTATGCAGTAGAATCGGGTGATGACTGTGGTGCTGATCCTATGACGTTGTTGCTAATGGTGTTAATCAGCAGTGATAAGGGTAGCGATGACGAGATGCTAATGTTGCTGATGAAGGTGATGACAATGACGACAGCGACGTTGACGACGACGATGATGAAGCTGATGATGATGATTTGAGAGCAATCGACGGCATGGTTTCACCGCTTATACATTATCTTAGCACATAGGCCTACAATAATTTATTACTAACAATAATTTACTGAGAATTGAACTTTTCGAGCTATCTTATCCTGCTTCCGCTCCTGCACCATTCAGTGACCGCCATCACTAATGATTTCCACTGTACCGGGGAGTTATCTCCTCGGCTTGACCCACCCCACCCTCCCGATGTTGACCTGGCACCCAAAACTGACCAAACAACCTGACTCTTGCGGACTTGATTTGATTTAGTGCCGGTGATTAAGCGGATTTCCCAGATGCGCTTTTATGTGGCGCTGAGAAATTTCTGAGATTTACATTTACATTTTTACAATTACAAATGGACACATGTATCGTAAACATAAAGCTGTAGACTATTTCACAAGTAGAAGAATATTATAATAAATCAACACTTGTGTATAAACACTTATCAACACTTATATATCGTATACACATAAACAAGTAGAAGACTACGATAATAAATCTACACTAGGCCTAAATTTATTCTTATTGGTGAATGGAATGCAGCCGGTGGGACATATTATAGCAAAACAAAGATCGAGATGTGCAATTAATTATCTTCCTACTTAAAGGGAACATCTGAGTCAGAACTTGCACTTAAAGGAATAGACTTGACCAAGGCGGTCATTCCCACCATGCCCTCCGCCATTGACCAAGTCCTCCGCCCACTCAGTCCCCTCCTCCTCGTCCGCGCATGCTCAGTCAACTTGCATCCGGTCAAGCGAGTCCGTGCTGTGCAGTTCCAATCGAGTGACTAACTTGCTTTCGAAGATGCCCTCCGATTGCAGCTGCGGGTGCATTGGCGCCTGTATCTACCCCCCCACTACACCAATCTACCAACCGTTTCCATGTCAACAGCGCCTGACGTGCCGACTATAAATGACGGCAAGATGACGGACGTGCTTCCGGTTTAAGTGAAGCAGTCTGAACGAAGAAACTCGGAGCATAACGACAAGTGGAGGACACATTACACAGAGAACACTGTTCTGTCTGAGGTCGGTGGATATACGCTACCTATGACCCATAGCTAGCTATGTGACTTATACTAACTTATCATGACGCATTGAGATTCGAAGCCAGTACTGTAGGGTACGTTGGAGTAAAAGGCCGCCCAGTAACATATTTATATGACATACTGGGCTGTCTGTGCCCTCAACTTGAAACGCCAGTGGCTGGCTGGTACGATTCCAGGGTTTGGAAAACTTTTGGCTTCACACAGGACGATTTACCTTAAAAAGTAAAATGTAAATGTACACGTTTTGCTATAGCGACCTTATGGCCTCAGTTCTGACCATTTTTGATGACCAAAGCAAAAATATAAGTAGTCGTGAGCCATGAAATTGGATGTAGAATAAATGAACTTTCAGCTTAAACTATATAGAAATGCTTACATTTAAGAACATCCAACAAAAGTTGAAGCAACTATGTGCACAAAATCTCCTTACTATATGCTACATATTTATTTATACGGCATATAAAGTTTTTGTTCAGATGGCACTTCTGTTGTGCCCATATTACTAATTTAATTGGACAAGTAGTCCAGATGTGTTTCTGTCTCTGTTTGCTTGTCTTCGACGCTAAATCAGCCTTCAGTTCGATAGCCTCAATATTTTCATCAGCATTTCTCAAGACTTCGATTATGGATTTGTGGTTATTAGGCCTATACGACGAATGTTGTCTCGCTCAAGATTTAGTAGACCTCCCACCGCCGCGTCCGAAATATGTAGAGCTAGGCCTATAAATGTCATAAATTTTGATACACGCCATTTTGGGTGACCGTCTGTTGTTGTTTCCCAGTAGATTATTTGCCGACGGCGTTAGACACTTTTGGCCTAAGCTGTTATATGTGATCAGCGAATGCAAAAGAAATTATTGAATCAGCATTGACGGCCCTATGATAAAAGCGCAATTAGTAGAAAACAATTAAGAATGGATGTCATGGTCCATGCGTTAAGGAAGCGTATGGTTATAACTAATAATAGAATTGTCCCTTAGGTCTAAGGTAAGGTAAGCTAAATTTAGGTAAGTTAAGGTTAGGTAAGAACAGACTTAGACGTACATAATAGGCCTCGATCTCTCCAGGAACAATTAAGGACGGACCCAGCGATTATGCCAACCATGCTGGCCTCCATCTGAGTTTAAAAGCTAGTGCAGAGTGCTAGAGCAGGTGTATGCTACAAGGGTGGATTGAAAAGAAGCCAATCCAACCATACCTATCTCCTCTAAATGCCGATAGGAGGGGTCATGACAGGCATGCCCTCGGCGTGATCCCAGCCAGCTAGTAGGGCACGCACTCAATGTGTGTGCTGGTTGGAATATATTCGCCAGTGTTCTGGAATGCGAGACAGAATTAAGTAACTACAGATCTACGTAAGTTAACGTTAAATTATAAAGCATTATGGAATGTGGATAAAGCAGTACAGATTCAAATAACTTAAAGTATGCATAAACAGTGTACCCATTGAGACAGCTGGCATGTACTACAAGTATTCTGCAACTATAGACTTGAAGGCATCAAACAAAAGTCGAACTCAACTCTGCCTATTTCATAATCTACTAGTTCTGGCAAGTATTAAGTTTATTCATGCAAATATAGTAGGCCTATGGATGACCTCATAAATACAGTTCTGTATAGATAGCTTTGGCATATAATCTGCATTGAAAAGTCATATTTACATAAAAAAATGCCTTAAATCTAGTTACTATTTTTGAAAAACTTGTTTAAAAACACACCTCTAAATGGCGTGGCACCCATTAAAACGGGCAGCGGTGTTGAAGGATCTTACCGGATAAATTCATTGAAAAATTAGCAGGGACGAGGCCAGACGGTCGCTATATAAAGCCATGTACATTTACATTTACCTCAGACCGTTCATATATTGTTGAAAAATTATGCAGAACTGATCACACCTGCCTAGATCGAGGGTACTGATCTGTTAATACCGCTGTCAATCAAAAATTAACCACGCCCACTCCCAGGAACCATTGCTACTTCCGGTTTAAAAATGCGTGTGGTCATTGTTTTCGCTGTGTTGAAGGGATTTTCGTGAGAAGGACATTTAAAATACCTAAAATTAAGTTGCTTCTGTACAGTTCGTGTGTATTGTCATGCGTATTAACTTTTGCGCTGATATGTTCTGTGCATTTTGATGAGGTATTAAGTGTGCCGATCGATCGAATTTTAGTTAGAACAGGACTGACACCCAGTCCTTAGTCGTCAGGTGCATGCGTCTTTGGCGTCCTGTAGAGCAGGTAACGAAACCATAGCCACTCCAAAGCAGTTTGATGTAAGCATGTAAAATTTTAGATAATCCTGCATTTTGACGGCTGTAGTTATAGCCGTAATAAATGGAATTACTGTTTGCCTTCGGTTTATTTCTACCAAATAATCACCCAATACTAGTGCTTCTTAACATACTCGGCGTTGAAGTACAATGAAATCGACGAAATTATACAATTATTAGTTTATTTCCACAGCAGATGTTTGTATTAGTTTGACTTTACCACCGAGCTATTAAAGGAACAGGGGTTTTCACATAGAAAATTGTGTTGAAATTAGGTCACTTTGGAGGGTGAAGGCGAAATATTAGTTGTTTCTTTTTCCTTTGCGAATGGGATAATTCTGTGCACATTACTTTAACAGTTGTTGAACACTATACCCTGTGACTTTCACTGATGATATTCAGCATTAACAATAGCGTAGTGCTTCTGCGGCGGAATATTCCTCCACCCAACGCATGGAGAAATTACTTGTGCGGCGGAAGCCTCCGCGTTACGTTGTGCCTTTCTGGTACTGGGTGATAATTTCGAGCACAATATGAAGTAACAAACTGTTCAGCTTCTTGCTGGCTATCAAAAGTTTGTCCGAAGATTAATTCAGACATTTTAACTTTGTAAAACGTGTTTGTAAAACTGAAATGTCGCAGCTTATGCAAAGGTTTTAAATACGCATGCGCGAAGGTTTTGAATGAGATTTCCGCAACAGAAGTAATATTTTTCTGTCTAGCGGCGGAATATTCCGCCGCAGAAGATTTATCCTTAACAATAACTGCAATGTTCACGTCTATAGCATTTGAAACATTTATTGTGCTTGGGATTGCAATGAGTTCAGTATAATTGTGAAAGTAATCATTGAGTATAAATGTAAATATGTAAATTAATCATTAGTATCAATTTTTAAATTCTTCTTGTATTTTAAAAATAAAAACTGCTGAAATGATGCCAATAATAAAAATCACTAAAATTAATAATTACCAGGTTTATCTTGTATAGTTAGATAAAACGTGAGAACAGCCGTTTAACCCTGATCCTTGAAATGAGGCACGGTATTCATTTTTCCAGTGCGTAGTTTGCTGACATACCCAGTACTGTGGATGCATACTTGTGCACAATTCAGACGTTGATGGCTTTGCTGTTATTTTATGATTTTGAGGAAACCATTTTGGAGATTTTGCTTTAGAAGTTTCGCAGAAGTAATCACTTAGTTTTCATTGGACAGAAATTATGTGATTGGTAATTATTCATCAATGAAAACTTTAAAAGTTAAATCCCATAGCATTTCACTAACAAAGATGTTCTGGCATCTTTTGAACCTTAATAAAATTCAGCATTTTTTTAAAAGTGGTCACTCAACAGTCATTTGTCAGATTTTTGTAGCCGTAGGACAAGTTGTGCTCTAGGACAAGTTGTGCTCTAGTGGACTTAGATGTCAGCACTGATGTTGATTTATGGTGCTCACTGCAGGTTGAATATTGGCCAGTCTACGCAGACCCAAGTGTGGCAGTGGGTTGGTTAGTGGTATGGACAGAGAAAGCCCAGGAAGTTGGCTTGATTGGACCACAGAGGTATAATATCAGAGGGTTTCTGACTGTGCAATACCATTTTCCTGTGTATGTGAAGCACCAGAATATGTCAGGCCAGGTGTGAATTTCTGTAGCCTTGTTTGGATGGTTTTTGACCTGTCTTTGAGCTAACATACCTGTGTACAGACTAAGTGAGGGCTGCTGCTCTTTGCTTTGGTATCCTGGAGACCTCTCAGTTTTTTGGGAGATTCCCAGGATATCAGATACAAATTTCTACATGTTATGTAAATGCAGACAAAACATATAAAAGAATACTGTTTGCCAAGTGTTTCTGTGTAAATTATTAGCACAAATACATTGTTCCTATTCTCAGAATTTCAAAAAGCTGAAGTTTGTAAAATAATTCTGAATTCTTGACTATGAAAACAAATTTTGTCTCTTCCAGTTTTGAGGTATTTAAAATCTTTTTTCATTGATTTCATGATACAATGATGTGCTTTGCTATAGTTCCACCACTGATTGTTGTTGTTTTTCACAGAACGTGTCATGCTCCAGATTTTTAACGTAAAATCTTTATTTTGGGGGCTTGTTAATTTTTTGGTGCTCTGGGCTACCATTTTTCTCATGAAACTGAATGTATAAGAAGCCATTGTCTTAGTTTCTCAAAGGGATTTTGATTTCAGCATTGGTTGATTTTAGCCTCTTTCTTCTAAAAATTGCTAGTTTGTCGAGAGCTATGGAATTATTGTTTTACTGGAAGTAAGTGATTTATTCAAATAATTATTTCTTAGGACGAAGCAGGTTAAGTGCACAACTACTGTAGGTATGAAGCATGCCAAGTTAATAACTCAGTTGACAACAATAGGACGATGTAAGCATGCTCAATCGTTTGCTGTATAATCAGCAAATGCAATTTTCCTGGAATTTCCAGCCAACCATTCTGTGTATGTTCAGTGCCAAGTATGGTCATGCAATATTAGACACTATGTATCATTTGTTGCAAATGAGCAGTCATTTAAATTATGTATCTATCTTCATGACCATTGAAGAATGTTGAACTTTATTAATTTAGGCTGCAATTTGGCAATTGCTTGATTGCAGCTCAACTGTGACCTCTTCCGTCTAATGTCTGTTGTAGACTGCCTCTCTGTCCTGAACTGATCTCACTAGATCCAAGTATGTAAATGAATTATATGATTTTAAGACATTTATCAGATTGGCTGATTTACTTAACTTTTTCTGATGTTTTCAGACAGAATATGAAATAACTGATTCCAAATCTTCAAAACAAAGCTGTGGTTCTTCTCAAGTGAATAGTGTAAGCTCCAATTTGATCAGAATGGCGACCAGTACACCAAATAATGGTGGAGATCGATTCGATCCACCAAAAACTCCTTTTGTTGTGCTTGAGCCAAGTGCAGAGGGAAAGCTGCAGCCAGACACAGAGGAAAACGTAATTCGAGAGACAGACAGTATTTTCAGGAACTTTGTCGTTAATATGCAGACCATAGAACGTAGTTCAGAAGGAGCAGACAATACGCCTAACTGTCCAGAAATAACCGCTTTCACTGGTCCTCCATTGGCGTAAGAAATCTATTCTTTTTTCTAATTTTTCATTCAGTGTTTTGAGGGGGTTATGAAATCAAAATACTTGCCTTATTAGTGTTGTTTTGAATCCAAAGAAATGGAGCGGTGAAGTTAAGTGAAGTTAAGATTGTGTATGTGTCTGTGTAGATGCTTAGTGCTTTTCTGAGTATTTGTCAATAGCACTGATGAAAGCTGCATGTTACAGGATCTTAATTTTTAGTTTGAGTCCTTTGTTTGTTTGGAATGCAGTCATAACTAATACATCAAACATACATACACCCTTGTGCTTAACTCACTGCATTGGCTTCCTGTTCAGCAAAGAATCGCTTTCAAATTGGGGCTTGAGGTTTATAAAACATTAAACTCTAGCCTTCCACTATATTGAAAATGCTCTGGAGTGTTGCTGTTTTCGCAACGTGCTGCTGGCAGTATCGGTTCTGGGTACATCTCCAGGCCATGTATTATCCAAAATTCAGCAGACCTGTGTGGGACTGTACCCATTGTGTCCATTTGTTATGAGGGCGTCCAGCTGGTCTCTTCCAACCTGTTGTAGGGCCAGGTATCATGACGCCTAGAGCTCTGGCATGGTCCTGTTTGCTGCTGCAACTTAGTTTATAGGTGATACTTATCAGCAAGGGCGGATCTTGGAGGTATGTGGTCCCTGTCCATTGTCTGCTGTGTTGGAATGAAAGAACCAAAGTAGGGCTAGAATACAATGTGAAAACCTTAAAATAATGCAAGGAGAATAACGCAAATGACGAATTTTTGGGGTTCCATTCATTTTACAAAGAACGTACTGTTATAGACGCTGTGTCACTGTCTCAGTATGATATTTCCACTAGTCCAAACATGTGTGTTTGTCTACTTTATCAGTTAAGCCAGTTTCCCAATCTCAGTCCCTAATAAATAATATATAATGAGATTATATATATATATATGTATGGATGTACGTATTTGCAGTGTGCTTACTTGTGTCTTTGGAGGAGTAGATAACAAGAGTAATTGCTGTTAACCTATGAAACCTGAACCTTAAAGGTCCCAGTAGAAAGGAAAGAGGAATTGCAGATGGGCTATATATACTAAATTGGAGTGATAAAGTGGTGACTGATTCCTGTTTTAGCTAGCATGTTTTCTCTCATCTGTATATCTAATGCCCGGAGATGTAGCCTATAATATAGGCTGGTATATTTTATGCATATGTCCCAGTATATACTTCATATATATTGTGCATATATGCAAAACATATCCTCTGTATGTCTCTATATACATATGTATATTTTATACATATATCCCAGTATATAAAGTATTAAAATCAGACTGCAATGCAGTCTGTATAAGAAATCATACCATTAATTTGGAAGTAATGTAATGTTTTGCAGCTTGTCCTTGAACCTTGAAATTACTTTGCATGATATCAGAGCAGAGAATTGTAATTTTAAGGCATGACAGATTCATTTCTGCTTAGTGTATTTGCAGTTGTGGAGCAAACTACCGAATAATTAATTGCAATGCCATATTCAGGTTCTAAATGAGAAATGTTCAATCTTTATTGTCTTTTTGATGGTAGGTTTCTGTGTAAAAAAAGACACCGAGTCACTTTGAGCAGCAGCTTATGAAATTACAATTGACCTTTGTCTGTCACTATGTGTTATTATCATCATCATCATCATCTTCATCATTATTATTAGTCAGCAACATCTATCGTGCTGGTGTCTAATGCATAAGACATCAACCGATAGCGCACCAAAACCAAGCTGTTGTAAGGTCATTGCCTAGAAGATGAGTCCACTGAGACGGAGAGGCAGCCTTAAGTGGATAAGCCAACCGAGTGAGATAAGTCTTAAAATGACACATATTTGTACTGTAGGTTCTCTTCTAAAACTTCTTTAGCATCAGTTTAATAATTGTGCAAGCCAGTGGTTGCTGCTGATAATTTGTGAAAGTCGATGGCTGCTTCTAAATAAAAGCAGTTGAGGCCAAAATCCTGGGTCAGTCTGATCATTAATTCAGTCAGGGAAGCTGTGTGGACATCTGAGCTGATGTCAGGATCATTATCAGATATCAGTTACATATTACTGTATCTATTGAATAAGTTTGTGTTGTATATTGTGTCGCTTGGTGCAGTTGTGGCTGAAGTGAAGTCACTGTATCATCCGTAATTGATTTCTGATTGGTTGAGGACTATCCTTGTAACTCTGAGAGTACAGGTCTTGGAGTTTTCCTAAGAGTGTTACAGAGTACAGATCTTAAGTCTATGATGTACAACTGCTCAGCACCATCATTTGATGCATTATTCATTAGTTAGTGGTGCTATATGAATAATACATGCATAGTGGTGGTGGTGGTGCTGGTGGGGGTCGTGGTTGTGGTAGCAGTAGGTCCAAAATCTGTAACAGAATTTGGTTTGGTTAGGTTGTTGTTGTTTTGTCAGTTCTTCTAACATCATTATGGGATGCTGGTGTAGCAGTATTTATAATTTAATGCAATCGAGTTGAAAGTGTGCTGGCAGTTAGTGAGGCATGCTGGCTTGAGGTTTTTGTTTTCATCTGCACGGCAGGCTTCAAGCCGGCTGACCTCAGAATTGAACCAAACTGACCCAGTGCTCTCTTCATTCCTAACTAGGTCACAGTAAGCTAAGGGTCATCCACTGCTGTGGAGCAGACGTACTGCACTGACTGAACTCATGTCTTCTAGTGCACTGTTGGTACGAAGTTTGCTTCCTTCCAGGTGTTGATGATGAAACCCTTGCACCTGTTGAACTCTCTCTCATAGGTTCCACTTCAGCTGTGAGAAGCCCTCCTTCGGGTGGGATAAATCCCCTCATGTGGGATAAACAGTTCTTCTTGCACTTGTTGCTAAGTGTTGCCCCACTTGCCAAGTCAATGAGTGTGTACTGGTGGAAAAGAAATCTTCTCTGAATTCTCTGGAGAAACTGTGAACATGCCATGAGGCTGTCCTGGTCTATTTGTTGCCTCTGTGTTATGACAGGAGAAACAAGAGTGCTTTGTCTGCTGATGACCCGAGTATTGTGGTGAACGGCAGTGAAATTGGAAAATCCAAGCACTTCCTAGAACAGCCAGTTTGCTGTGTTGTTCTCCCTCCCACTTGCCATCGGGAGCACCGATTGACCTGATTAGTCACTGGTCTTTGTAGCCTTTTAAGACAGGTTTTGCACAAGCAAAAATTCAAAGATTGGGATCCGTCTGTGGTCATTGTTGTGGCTTCCCTGAAAAGGCCAGGCCTTAATAGCCAGCCCAGGTTATCTGGCTTGACAGTCATACTGCACCAGATAATATTCCATACCTCCCCAGCTGCCCATCCCTCCTCACCAGTATTACCACTGCTGCCTCAGCAGTGTGTGCAGTATTGATCCCAGTTGGGGGTCACTGAGTGCAGTTATCTTTTGCCAGATAGTGCACCTGGAGACTTGATTGCTCTGTCTCTCTTTCCGTCTAGGGGCCAGACATGCGCTCTGTTTTATTCACGCTTGTTTTATTCACGCTCTGTTTTATTCACCCTACTTAATTTGGTCCCCTAAATGAATATTCATCTCAACTGGGTCAGAAGATAGACCACAATTACTCAAGAGATGCTGATGGATTTGAAGTTTAGTTATACTGGAATAAATATAACATAACATGTGGATATTATGTATGTATATATCTGGATATTACATATGTATATATGTGCATATTATATATGTAACTTTGTGCATATTATACTTGTATATATGTGCATATTATACATGTATATACTGTATGTGCATATTATGTGTGTGTGTACATAGGTGCACACATGTCACATTACATTTATTTCAGTCTAACTAAACTTCAGATCCATCAGAATCTCTTACTGGGCAGGAAAAAGTAACTAGTTACCATAAAAAGTTACTAGTTACTTTAGAAAAACAGTAACTACAGTAATTACTGATTGCATTTACTTTATAAAAGTAATTAATTATTGTTTAGTTACTACACACAGGAATGTCACCATCAAACTTGGCTACATTGGTGGTTTAGCACATAATATGGTAGGCTGGTTAATAACAGTAATATAAAATATACAGTGCTTTAAATGCTGTGAAAACACATACCGCATTAGATGAAACTAGGTGTTTATTGGCTTGCAGCAGAAGACACATCTAAAAATATTTGTCACTAAGGCAATTGCATCTAGGTGTAAGGATATGGCTACCCACACTAAGTAGTTCAACCGGTGCACTAGGCAGTACTGAATTTAAGGAAATCTTCTTCATGTGATATAATGCAAAGAGGCACCTGGCAAATTAATCAGTTAAACTGATGCTGAATAAAAAAACAGTTTAACTTGCGACTTTTACATTAAATCAATGAAGTTAATGAAAAATGTAATGAAAAACTGGATTTGATGCATGCTCTAAATTTCTGTCCAGCATGGAAGACATTATCATGTCTAAAACTTTAAACAGGCTAGCAGATGTGAAGTCTACACACCACAAGATGTTTTTTTTGAAACTAGATGTGCTTTTGATTGTCATACTAAGGACTTTCGACAAAGGCCAAAAAGTGTGCATTTACAGAAACATTTGTCAGCTTTGCTCATGAATTATACGAATTCTTTCATTTCCCACATATCTAAAGCATTTTTCGACTTGAACTTTCAGCTTCCTCCAAGGTGAAATCTACAAAATGAAAGAGGCATGAACACAAATGGAAGTGTGTGGTCTACTCTCTAAGAAAAAGTGTAGACCACTTTGTCTACATCTAATGTTGAGCGGATTTTGCAACACTAATGTGGATGCTTTTGCAACAAAGTGTGGACATTTTTGTGCAACACTAAGTGTAGCAAAAAATATGCAACACTCAATGTGGATTTTAAATGCAACACTAATGTGGACTAATATTTCTTTTAAGGAGGCCTAAAATTGTTGCTAGAAAATGGGCTTTGGATATTTTAGTATGTTAATATAAGGTAAACACAAACATTTCACAAAATATGCAGTTTATATAATAAACTGTTACTGTCATTCAGAGACACCCAAAGTGACTCCGAATTTGACGTAAATATGTATACATGCATTGTCATATTTAATACATGCCTCGAGATTCTTGGATTCAGCTTGACAGTCCAAATCCATAGGTTTAAGGATTAAGCACATGGAAAACGCGGGTCGCTGGATGCAGTGACGTTCGTATACGCGTGGATGAAATCATCGAAACCAGTGAAGTACAGGATTTCGTTTGACTAAGTATAGTCAGCAGAAGCGGACTCGAACGGAAAATATCTCTTAAATTATAATATCTTGCTGAACAAACGGTTTAAATCCCGGCCGAAATAAGCATTTTCCAGCAGTTGATTTTATGGTAATCGTAAACGCTTATATGAGTTGCCAGCGAGGTGCTGACCCGATAACACCATTCACCAACTGTATAGTCAGTTTTACGATTTCATGTCCTATGCGCAACGAGCTTAATTTTTTGGACTTCTGAACAATGGTGATCTTTCCTGTGTCAGGTAATTTTTTTTATTCTATGATTTCGGTGTTTTCTGCGTGAAGTAAAGATGTTCATGAATTTTTACGCTAGAATATTATGACGTAATGCAGACGGGCGTATCTGCGGTAATCTGTTGTTTTCGTTATACCCTCGTTTGGTCCACCCAATGATATATACTGGTCCAGCGCGAAGTTTCGTTCCTTTTTGTGTTGGAGCTTTGCCGGTTTGAGAGCAAAAAGATTTGACCGACGATTTGACCGTAATTCTTATTCTGTTGGTTTCAGATTTATGTTAATGTGATTTAAGATGTTTGTCTGTTACATATGTGACATTTGCGAACCATCTTACCCGCTTTTCAGAGCCCATTTGCAAAGACATAATAATGTTGGCGAGTTGCGAATCCCTGTGCGTTGTGGGTCCTGCGGAAGTTCTTTCCGCAAACTATTCAATTTATTTCGTCACATTGAAATGTATCACATAAAACCTAAGGCACATACAGTTACCAAATCTCCTATAGGCGTTAGAATGGAATGTGAAGATAGTTTAGGGACTGTTGAGCCAAATCATTCCAGTATAACTGAAATTAATCCCAAACCTGAAATGTGTGATTTGCGTGATGAGGGGATTGCTATGATTGCGGAATTACGTGCAAATAGCAGCGTTCCGTATACTGTTATTACAAGAATTGTGGAATCGATTAACCAGATAACAAGCAGTGTGCTGCATAATGCCAAGTCACAAATTGAGACAACATTAGCTGCCTCTAAAATTGATAGAGATACCATAGCTAAAGTTAAGCAAGATTTGGATGATCATGTTTGCAGCGCACCACTAGAATTCTTAGATACACGCTACAAGCAAGATAAGTTTTTTGACAACCACCCGCTAGCAGTTAAACCTGTAACAGTGTATTTCTCCAGAAGGCTCGAATCCCACAGTGGACAAAGTCAGTTTGTCTATGACTCATTTCAGTACGTGTCTGTGGCAAAAACCTTAGCATCACTATTACAAAACCCAGATTATATCCGTGCCATTTTGCCAAAGCTAAGGAACCTTTCAGAAGTGCCCGGAAATTCAGTTATTCTAAAGGACTTTGCAGATGGCACACGACATACTAAGCACACATTATTTGGAGATTCTGAAAAAACCTCTATTGTGCTGCAATTGTTTTATGATGGCATGGGCACAACTAATCCACTGCGAGGAAAGCATAGTTTAACTGACATTGGAGTCTTTTATTACACTATCCAAAATTTACCTAATCGATTCAATTCTTGCTTTGCAAATGTTCATCTCTTGGCTTTGTGCTATCAGCAGGATCTTAGTGTTTATGGCTTTGACAGAGTTATAGAAAAATTTGTTGCTGAAATGAAGCATCTAAGCTGTATTGGTTTAGAAGTTAATATTCCAAATGTTGGTTGTAGAACTGTATTTGCAAATTTATGCCAGGTTGCGGGGGACAACCTTGCATTGAATGGTATATTGGGTTTTATAGAGTCATTTAGCTGTAACTATTTCTGTTCAATTTGTTATGCAAAGCAAGCAGATATACAAATAAAATTCACTGAGGAAGAGTTCGAACTCCGTAGCATGCACGAGTACAATGCAGATGTTGCACATATTCAAAAACATGGAGGCCACCACCGTGGAGTTAAACGAAAATGTAACTTGAATGACATATCAGGATATCACGTCACAAACAACTGGACATTGGACATCATGCATATTGTACTGGAGGGCATCATTCCCTTTGAGTTGGGTTGCATCCTGCATGGTTTGTGTGTGAGGGACAAAGTAATGACATTGCCAGAAATAAATAGAAACTTGCTAGTGTTGTGGGGAAAGTTGACCGTTGACAAGAAGAATAAGCCAACAGAACTCAGCAAAATTGAACTGCCCGGCAATGGCCTCTCACCATCCATGACTGCTTGTCAATACTGGGCCCTCCTAAAATACTTACCATGTGCACTAGGCACCAAGGTTTCTTGTGATAACCCAAACTGGCGATTTCTGTTGCATTTGTCACATTTGGTAGATTTATTATTTGCACCACGATTCACTGTTGCCATGGTCACTTATCTGAAAGCTGTTATTGCTGAACACCTTCAGCTGTTTGTTGACTTGTATTGTCACAGTGGTGAGGTTAGACTTCGACCCAAGCATCACTTGCTTGTTCACTTGCCTTCTGTGATCCTAAAGTCAGGTCCTTTACTTAACATGAGCTGTCTGCGGTATGAGTTAAAGAATTCTTTTTTTAAGAGGAGTGCCCACGTTGTATGCAACTTCAAGAATATATGCAAGACGCTTGCATATCGACACCAGCAGTATGCATTGTGTGCCCTTTTAGGCAAGCAACACGTTTCTGATGCTGCGATTACTGGACGACATAGAAATATGTTAGTTCGTGCTTTTCCTTTTTGTGATTTATTGTGTGAAAAATTTTCTTTACAGCCCACTGATGATGTTGCAACTTGTGACAAAATTTCTGTTTCCAGCACTGACTACAAGCTGGGTCATCATGTAGTAGTTGATGAGGAGCCAGACTCAGGGCTCCCTGTGTTTGGAAAAATTATTTCCTTTGTTAACAACAGCAATAGCCAGGAATGGCAATTTGTTGTTCGCATTTTGGAGACTGAAGGATTCTGCAGTCATTTTCATGCTTTTGAGGTGCACCAAAATGAGCCTCCTGTATATCGTGTTTGCAGTCTTGGTAGCTTTATCGATCATCATCCATTACACTGCCATTCTGTTCATTTGGATGGTTTTACAAAATACCTCCTGCGTCTTCCATATCACATATTTAAAGCATAGTGTTTAAAGTTTAGTATATGGGGCATATTTTTTATCTTTGTATATTTAACTGATGTTTGGTTTAACGAGTAAAATTTCTTTCCTATTAGCACTATCTGATCACGATTTGGACATGGATTCGGCATCAGTGAGAACTAACCCTTGTAGCTTGCTGGAAGAAATTGAACAGGTTGTCGGTGGCTCTCACAATCTTCCGATGGATCTCGATTGCAAGTTGAGAGGTGTGTTGCCTAGTATATGTTCAGTGAAGTGGAATATGTTCATTGAAATGGTTTTTGTTCTTAGCTACTTTTTTTGACATTTGCTATTGCACTAAATTATAAGTACATTATATTCAGAATTAGTAATGTTCAGACATGATTGGAGGAGAGGATGTTGAGAGTAAATACGTCCAAGACTGCAAAATCTTAACATTGGCAATACTTCCATGTACACATTACTTTTTTGCACGATACATAAATTTCTTCTGTACTGTTTCACAGGAGATGTTCTATGATCCAGTGTCACACACCGGTCATCTTGAAGCGTACATTCGATGCAGGCGGTCACGAAATCCATTCATAAAAACGCTGTGGACTCATCGACATAAAGATGGGTTAGTTGTTTTGCTTTTATTATAAAAGTATGGTTGCATATTACATGCACTGCCATTCAAGTAATTATTTCTTTAAAATTTAGGAATGCATATAACTTGAACTGCTGCTCGAGCGATTCGTAGATGTCTTGAATATTGTGTTTCACTGTTATGTGAAAGTAATGGTAAGGCCATTGAGGATTTAAGTTTTTTTTGAATGTTTCAGAAGTTCACGTGAAGTTCCCATGGCAATCCCTGCTGACGAAGAGGCCGAAAGGATTCTGCGAGAATGTCGCCCGAATCCAAGCAACAAAGAACAGCTGCTGCAGGGAATGCAGAGCACCAGAGAAGCCCGTCGCACGTGGATCAAGGAGCAACATCCCACTATCACGGATATCTGTCGACGATATCCAAGATTTCAAGATATGGAGGACACAGTGTGTAATGCTTTGTGAAGTTTCAGTAGAGTGGTGCTTAATGTGTCAACTACTGACTTGTGTAGTTAGAATCTCAATTGCGATTGTATGTGCAAGGTTATGGTAAAGTGAAAGTAAGATATCGTAAAGTGAAAAGGACATTTTTGTAGCAGCCTTTAACAGTAACAGTCAAAGACAGACTTTCTTTAACATGCTGGGAGTGATTTCTTTCAGTTACATATATCGGTTGAATTTCAACAGATGAAGGAAGGATACTAACTAGCTGCTTTTCTTAGAGTTATACAGCTTGTTTTTAAAATGCCAAAGGCCAGTAGCACTTGATAGTCAGTTGCTGCAAATGGCAATTAGGCAATTTGTGATGCTTATTTCTCAAGAATGGCTGTGCTGTTTTAGATTCGAGAGGAATTTATGGCGATAACCTCTGTTGAAAAGTCATTGACAGTGGAATTTCAGCGGCTGAAGGAAAAGATTCTAGCTTTAGCTGCTTTGTCGCCTTCAACTCAGGACCTCCTTAATGGCTTAACAGATGACTATGACGAAGGTATGTTGATCTCACTTCTATTTAAAAGTGAATAAATGTAGCCATTTGCAATTTAGTATGCTTTTTTAAAGTCTCTTAGCCTGTCCTAAGTTAGTTGGCATATTACTGTGTTTTATGACATACTGGTCATTTCTGCACTGATCCAGTTCAGTATCCCAATATACATTGGTCCATTCTTTGGAACAGTATTCTATTGCATGCTACCTGTTTCTTGGTTGTATGCTCTGTTTTGTGCAGTTCAGCTCACGTTACAATTTTATTGAATCTTGTAAGTTATAATAAACTCATCACATCTTGATTTACACCCATTTAGAAACTTAGACCGGCATATTCATTGAGAAGCTAATAAAAGACACTACTTATTTTTGGAGGTATATGTTCCACACTGTTAAATATTGTTTCACTCGCTCTTGGATGCAAAGTGTATCTTTCAATAGCTGAACTGCCATCTATTTACTTTAGATAAGAAAAGCGAAGTGGCATTCCACTGTCTTGTGGTCATGCTTCGGCCACCACCAAAGCGTGGTATGAAAAAGCCGCGGTCGTCGCCTGCTGAGCTCCATAATAAGCTTTACAAGTCTTTTGAGGTAAGCCAGAAGTTGGTTTGTTTTCACAATGTTGCTGTTCATTTCAGTGTCCAGTTCTTACAGCGAATGCATTGCAATGCATGAATCTTCTCATCTATAAAAAAGCATCCGCTTATTGCTAGGTTGAATTGATTGATATCTGCTCCTTAGATTTTAGCATAGCTGAATTGTATATTTTTAAAACTGTTGCTTTCTTAAATAGCTGCTGTGTGACATCAAGCGTTGAAAATCCAAGGAATTTTTAAAACAGATAACTGCTTATTAATTCACGGGTTGAGACAAATACTGCCTGCCAACACATTAGCCGGATTTGCAATCAATGCTGTTGTTGGCCCTTCTTTATGGAATGAACTTCAGCTAGTTGTTTAAAGACGTTCTTATTTCCTAGGGGCTCTCATGCTGGAAGCACCTCTGAGTAGTTTGTTCTGTAAGAAGCGCTATATAAGTTATCAAATACAATACAATGCTGTCTGGCAATAAACAGCTACTTAAAGTGTGATTTGGTTTTTGTTTCTGTAGGATGAAACGGTCGATGGCGCGCTTGTGCAAATGACTGATGAAGGGCAACATCAGCCAACCTTATTTCGAATAAACACTAAATATTATGTGAAGCTGGATGCCACAGCTGTTTTGATTGATAGGGCATCTTGCTTTGCAGATGCCGTAGAATTTGTTTTTATGTGTTTTTGGGTGTTCAATGTTGAATACCCCGAAGAACTGCGGCTGTTTTATGCCTTCATTGAGAAGCAGCTAGGAATTTATAATGCTTCAAAATTTAAAAGTAGCGTTCTAGCTGATGTTTGGCGATCTTTGCAGTAATTTCCAATAAGCACCTATAATGTATAATAGTGACATTCATTTTACTACCTCATTTGAACAAACTTTAGTTAGTTACTTAACCAGTTCCGTTATATGCAATTTTTGCAGTTGTTCGGGGTATTCAACATAGTCCTATTGACAACTGAGTTCTCAGATTAGATTGTAGAAAAATGTTCTGATGTGAATTATATGTAATATGAAGGTTTTGGCATTACTTTTGACTGTTTACCATGTTCAGTGATTGATACTGCATTTTAAAGCTTTATGTCAAATGTGATAGCCCTTCATTTGTGGTTAACAGTTGTCATTTAATCTAATAAATTGTAGTTACTGAATGATTAGTTTTTTTATGTAATGAGTTCACGTTAGTACGTCTATGTAGTAATAATTATACATGATGTCTCAACATTGCCGCATATAGGTAGATACAACTGTAATCAATCAGAAAACGTATAACATAACTCATACGCAGCACCACAAATGTGGCAAAAACCAATATATAAATTTAGATCCGAAACCACTAAAATGTGTTTGCAGCAATGTGAACAAGACCGCTATATAAATGTGGACGCAACACAAATGTAGACATTACTAGTACATAAATGTAGATGCTGCTCCACATAAATGTAGATGCCGCTCCACATAAATGTAGACATTACTAGTACATAAATGTAGATGCCGCTCCACATAAATGTAGACATTACTAGTACATAAATGTAGATGCTGCTCCACATAAATGTAGATGCCGCTCCACATAAATGTAGACATTACTAGTACATAAATGTAGATGCCGCTCCACATAAATGTAGACATTACTAGTACATAAATGTAGATGCTGCTCCACATAAATGTAGATGCCGCTCCACATAAATGTAGACATTACTAGTACATAAATGTAGATGCTGCTCCACATAAATGTAGACATTACTAGTACATAAATGTAGATGCCGCTCCACATAAATGTAGACATTACTAGTACACAAATGTAGCCAAAATGCAACACCGATGTAGACCTCGTTCTCTACAAAAGTGTTGCAATTTGTGTCTACACTAGTGTAGACCGCCGGCTCGTCTACAAAAAGTGTTGCATAGAGGTCCACACATTGCCGATGAGCCAGACCTCAACATTAAGTGTTGCATAGAAGTCTACACTTGTAGATCGATTCTCTACACTATTTCTTAGAGAGTACGGAAGCTGCTTCATTTATTCTGATCACTTATTTCCACGCATCACCGTTAAGCATCACCAATAAACTACTACTTGGTCTACGGAAATGCACGTTCATCAAAGAATTGCATATCAAGGATAAGAACCACTTTCAGTTTGACCTATACCACCATAACATGACCTATGACCTATGCCATACTCTACAATGCAAACATAGGCTGATTTCAAAGTAACTAGTTTTTATATTACCACCACCTCATAAAAGTAATCCGTTACTGCTGTGCATTACCTTTTTTCAAAAGTAATTAGTTACAGCAAAAGTTACCAAAAGTAGTTACAGTAACACATTGTGAGTTACATGGTAATGCATAACACTGATCATTTATTCATAGACATCACCGTTAAACATCACCAGTAAGCTGTGCCACCAGGTTGAAAATACTGAGAACATGTGTTATCATGATGACTTTGTATGCCTGTGAAATTTGGACATTAAAGATGATCGTTGTAGCCAAGACATTGGACAGAGATGTTCATATATAAAATTTATATATATGCATGTATTTCTTGCTGATATTTTATGTACATGTAATGTATCAAATGTATTGGCTTAAGCATAATTTACTGCTTTCTTCTGATGGAATGTGTTTTGCCTATGTATGAACTCCTTGCCATAAGTAACTTTCCTTTCAGCCATTTATTCATTAATCAGTTCATTCCGAGCACTTATACAATGCCCCTTCATGATAATTCATTGTAAAATGAGCAGGGTCAAGGCCATACGGTCGCTATATAAAACCGTGAACATTTACATTTACCTGCGCAGAGGTGCATTCAGCCCAGCCCCAGGAAAGAGAATGGTTTTCAAGTTGTGAAAGGTCTTGAAGAATCTTTGTTTAAAAGGACATGCAGATCTAAAGGTAGGCTAGTCCAGGTAGATGACCCAACCACTAAAAAATCACAACATTGCTTTGTTGAAGTGCATGCAAAACAGGAACAAGGTCATGGAGTGCAGATTTTCGATTTTCCAGGGCTGCATATCCAGTGTATGCTGGTATATCATCATGTACACCCACTTATCTGTATACGGTTACATGTTTAACTTCACTGCTGTGATATATGTCTGTATATATACTAGTGAATATACAACAATAGTAATGTTTAATGCTCTGCTTGAGATGAGTTTTGTAAATACTGTATTGACATTGAAATAGTTTTAGATTATACAACACAGATTGGTTGAGTTTTGTTAATTATAAACGGTAGCATGTAGCAATAATTATATAAGTATATACGGTAAAACTCTGGTAATGAGCAAATAACAGGGGTCAAACTATCAGAACTATGTGATAATGGAACATGTACTACTGAATTTAGCTGAAAAATATCAGAATCTTTATGTTACATGTTCCTATATAGGTGTATTTATCCTTACATGCAGTATCCTTAATGTAGACCTATTGACTTTATTTTAAACAATATAAATAGAAATGTGCACATAATAAGAATGCCAAATAAGCAATAACTTATTAAAATGTTTTAAAAAGTATAATTTTAAGCTATAAAAGACATTAAAACTACTTTTATAAGAATATTTGCAAGTTAGATTAAGGCAACAAGCCTTTGTGGTTTTTTACCAAGTACCAAGAGTCTGAATCTACATACACGTACACGGGCACCGATTTGCATAACTATTATATAAATTAATACAGTAAGATGGAATCTGTATTGTACTACTTACACACACACAGACTGATTTTTGCATAAATAAAACACTACACAATAATCCAGCAAAATGGAGCCTTTGTTCTGCAGCAAACACACTTGTATACGGGCATCGATTTGCATAACATACATTGATACAGTGAGAAGGTTTTTGTATTATAGGCCTACAACTCGCACACAGACACTGATTTGTTTCTTTAAAACACTATATATGGAATAATCCAGTGAAGTGGAGTTTAATACTGCAACAAACACACATATGCCCACTTTTGCACAGATTTGCATGGGCCTAAGTAAAGCACTTTTAACTAATTAGGTAAGTATTCATAGAGGTTTTGTGGTGGGTAGCTGGTGAAGTGACGCAAAAGTGAACAGGGCTCGTCATGCCAACCACCCATTGCATGCAGATCATGTTTACAACGTATATATTGGCATATTTTTATAGCTCCTTTTATGGAGGCCTAAATCCAAAAGGCATCTGTGTTCACTACTGTTGTATGTCATAATAAGTGATGAACACTGAAACATTATATGTGACAGTTGTGTTACCAATTATATACAGAAGCAGTTGTATAGTCATGCAGATGAGAGGGAGTTGATCATGTGTGACTTTAGAATGCAGTTCAATGCTCATGTAGAATATATACTGTATTTCTAATTTGACACCAGTCGTCTCAAAATACCACGTTAACTATACATATCTTATACTTCCAAGATTTGGACCTTAGCTTTATTCTGCAGCCCACACACACTCAGGCCCCGATCAGCGCAAGTGAAACACAGCACATTAAACCAGTGAAACAGGACCACTCACAGTCCGGCCCTGATTGTTTGGATAACACTACATGAAATAATACAATGAAATGGGGCCACACGCACTGACTCACCCACACTGCCACATTAGACCCTAGTTGACACTGAAAAATTATGTTTGCTGTTAGTAGGAAATTCCTAAAATTTAGCAATAATATTGTTAATTTCAAATTTTTAAGTCTTTACTAAAAAGTCTTATGTGTGTATGTGTGTATGCATGTATGTATCAAAACTCTGCTTCATTTGAAGTAAGAAGTACAGTGAACATTAACTGAGAGAAGTTCTGTATTTTAGTAAAAGTCACAGTAAATGTGACCCAGTGCTGATCTTGAAAGTTTTGGTCAAAATTTACAAACTCTGCTAGACTTAGCTGCTGCATTTATTATTACTGAGCTCTTAAGGAGATCGTTAAAATGTGGTTGTACAGGTATAGAGTTGTCTGCTTTAAACAAAGTTGTCAGTTTTATACTGTGCGTTATATTTGAAGAACGTAGTTCCATATTTGTTAAACAAAGTGCATGTTTCTGTGCAGACAAGCGTCGATAGTCGGTCGAAGGCTAGCTGAAATTGGAGACGACATTAACGCACGCTACACGCCTGTCTTCAACTCCATGATACGGTCGCTCAATCTGGCACCTGACGTAAGCGACACTGTCGCATATGATGCCTTCTATCAGGTTGCTATGAGGTCAGTTTCATGCATCAGTAATCTACTTTCCTGCTCACGCTTAATCCTAGGAGTGTGCAACATGCAAAAAATATAGCATGCACAAAATTTGTTGTCTCTAGTAAGTTTGGGTCAATTGTGTTATCAAAACTTCTGTTAAATTGCAATTCACGTTTTTTGTTCTGATTTGATTTGAAGTTGATTATACTAGTAGTTATGGTTACCCAACTGTAAATGCTGTCAGTTTTCACTGGAACTCTGTCTTGGTTTGATTTTAAACTGTTATATTCCTTTGGTGGATTAATTGTTCCTGTTACAGTCATCGTGCTTCTTTTTTACTTTTTTGTATTGTTGTTGTAAAGTGTGGGAGTTTGTTTTGTGCTAGTAGAGGTTGATTGTTTGCTGATTTCCATGCTACAGTGCCCATACTAATTTTGATAATTTCTTTGTCTCAGGCTGTTCAAAGACGGTCAGATCAACTGGGGTCGAATTGTGACGTTGCTTTGCTTTGGTTATCGTCTGACGGTGACCGTTATCCAGCGGGGAATCAGTGGCTTCTTCTCGAAAATAGTCACCTTCATCATTGAGTTCCTCATTTCCAACAAAATCACTAAGTGGATAGCACAGCATGGCGGATGGGTAACAGCATCTCGTTCTGATCATAACTTAACCTGTACTGGTTACTTGCACAGAGTCTGCTGATCTTTAGGTCTGATCCTATAGTCTACTGCCAACCATCCAGTTCTCTGGGATTAGCTGCACTAAACCATCTGTCTCACCCTTATATCAAAGACTGTCAGCCTGAATTCTCACGCCGTCGATTCTGCAGTTCTGCACTAGCCATCTTGAATAGTCTTCCTGTTAAATTACTCATAACACTGTCTTGCTAGACATCTTCGTAAAATGGCTTAAGACCTATCTGTATCGCTTGCTTTTGTTGTCTGACCACTGTGACCCACCCAACCCCTACAATTCCTTGCTCAGTCAGTGGATATGGCGTGTTAACAAATGCATTACTTCCTTACTTACTAAGACCCACCATTCCCTGTGGCCCTGGATTGACGAGCTTATGGATTTAGACCAGATTGATTCAGATTCTTACTTGTCCTGAGGTTATGCTTGGATGTTATTTTGAATGCCTTCTCATTCTGCATTCAAGTTTGAATCTCAGTTTGTTATGTTATCTGGCTCTTTAATCCAAAGATTGCAGCTTTGAGCCTGCTGAGTGGACTCTGTGTAAAGGCCCTGGCAAGTTGCTCACACACACACACTTAAGCAATGCCTCAGACTCGGCTTTAACAATGTTGCGTGCATATTAAGCGCAGTAAGTAGATAAAAAAGATAAAATGAATGCCAGCAGTTTATTGTCAAGTCATGTTACCTGTAAGGAGAGGCGAGTGAGTTGCTGAATTGCAGTTTGAATAGCACTTAGCAGTATT
Source organism: Norana najaformis (assembly GCA_964023275.1). NCBI lineage: Eukaryota > Metazoa > Annelida > Clitellata > Crassiclitellata > Hormogastridae > Norana > Norana najaformis. The sequence continues at coordinate 19,176,067 of OZ029914.1, forward strand.
GTCATTGAACAAGAGGAAACTGTGAGGACTGTTGTTGAAAGATGCATATAATAAATGTTTACATGAAGTTACGTTAGGAACTGTACGTAATAATAATCTAAGAACTTCTCTAGTGCCGCTGTAATTATACTCAAGGCATCTGTCAATGGTCTTTGCTAAGCAAAGTCGTTGTGCAAGCCAAATTTCAGGGTAAGCTTGGTCAAAAGCTAAGAGGGAATCTGAGATGACACAGAAACAGCCTACAGATGAAATGAGTCCTGGAAAAGATGGGGTCAAGTCAAAGTCAAAGTCAAGTTGCAAAGGTCAATACAGACTCTGCAGGGCAAATGTGCACTCACTTTAGCATTGTCCACAGAGCAGATAATATAATTATGGACAGACAGAAGAGCGGTCTCAGTGGAGTGAAACTTGTGATATGATTACTGGAAAGGCAGAAGTAAAGAGGTTGTGCCTCCAGTAGCTTTTTAATGGCATGTTCAAGAAGTTTATAAATATAATTATAAGTTTGAAATTGCCAGTAGTCTGACCTGATGTCAGCATCCAGAGATGGCTTCTTCAGCAAAGGTTGGACCAATGTATGGGAGAAACACAAAGGTAAAGAGCCCTCAGCCAGGGACAGATAGACTAATGTCAGGTATTGGTACCAAGTACTTCAAAACAGCTTTTGAGGAGGTGGGTTGGAATTGCATCTAAGAGGCATTGTTTGTCAGGAGATGAGAGATAATGAGTAATCAGATTTCATCAGAAGTTGCAGAAGCAAGGGAGGATATGTGTGCTTTGTATGCTAGAAAGCATCTATTACTGTTGCCATTTAATCAGCCAACACTTTGTCATGCAACTTATGTTTGTTTGCTTTTTATCTAGAAAGCCGTGCTTTGTCTCGTGCCGGAGACAATGGGCTGGACCAGCTTTGGCATCGTGGCCAGCCTAGCTGCCGTTTCTGTGATCACAGCAATATATCTAGCTAAGAAGTGAAGCCTGCATCATCAACTGCACCAGGTCTGTGGACAGACGGACGGACAGACAATAGCTTGCAAAATGGCCTTGAGACATTGTCGAGTTAGAGCCTTCTTCGACTTGAGTAGTTACGATTGACGTCAGAAAATGATTCAAGAAAAATCCTGTGAGCTCTGCGGGCATCAAATAACTGTAAAGTTGAAGCTTATCTCTACCCATTTCTCTTATTTCAGAATGCAGAATATTTCCTTTTGGCCCTTTCCAGTTCACTCTCCTGCTGCGAGTGCACCAGGTTTCACGTGTGCATGCTTTATGTCAGTTCTTAGTCAATTTCAATGGTTTGATGGCCAAGTGGTTCAGCTGTAGCCATTTACCACTGTTCAAAACTCAGTGCATAAGAAATTGGCATTTTTTGTCTGGTTGTTATTTCTGCATTTCAGGTGAACCTAATATAGTCAGGTAACTTTTACGGTGATTCAATGCAGTGTCAACAATCTACTTGATTTCAAATGAGTGTCGTAAGCTAAAGTAGGTGGTCATCTGTTGCTTACACGTTCATGAAAGTGGATGCATGTCGAAACCATATTTGTGACAAATTGTTTTGTGCACTTCTGCCTTGTGGTGACTTTGGATGTCTTTGACTGATGGATTTATCTTTAATGATGTTATATAACTAATGCTTCTTCCAGCTTCTGGAGTTGTCCAAAGTTGCCGGGATTACATTATGATACAGATCTGATCTTGTACCTTCTGTAATGCCTCTCCTGTGATGTGCAATTGCATCAGTTCATTATTTATGTAAATCCAGTTTTTCCTAATCTAGCAGTCTATGGTAGATAGCTAGCTGGTTGGTAGGAAACAAATGAAATAACACTGGATTTTCCCAGTGGTCTTTCTGATTATATGACTAGATTGGAAGATTGCGAGTTAGCAAGGTCTGTCAGGCCAGAATTTTCATTTGCACAAATGCAGAATTTAATATCAAGGCTGAAGTTCAGTTTGCTAGAAATTAGAAAAATTATGATCATACTTGAAATAATACTATTGGGAGTTGGAATGCCTTGCTGGTCATCAGTTGCTGCTAAAAGATTTCCTTGCTTGTTACTGTAGTTCTTGCTAATAGTATAACTGCTGTTATGATGACATTTTCTGCTTTTCTGATGGTACTGCTACAGCAGTTTTGTATGTCATCATTGATTGTGTGCTGTTGCAACTAGTGATAACATTCCTCCTACTAACAGTAATGTAATGTAATGTAACAAACACTTATATATCACCCTTCAAGTACCTCTCAAAATCGCTGATGACACTGCTAGCCTACCGATCTAAACAAGTGCGTTTTCAAGGTAACAGAGAATGCACGTTGAGTTGAACTAAACAGTATTATTACAGTTGCTAACATGCAGTTTCTGCTAGTGATGTTAATATTTCTTCCCCTTTGGCAGTACTGTTTTTACCAGCAGTACTGCATCCACTCCTTGCAGTACTGATTTTTGGCATTTTTTGATTGCAGGCATAGCATGAAGTTTAAATGAAAGGACTTAGATTCTGTTTAGATTCTGTTTAAGGTCCTTCTTGAAGGTATAAGTAATGAATCTGAGGGTTTTTTATGGTGCCCTTTATGTCGAGAATACATTGTAAGACGAGGCATTTCTATACTGATGTGGAAGCTGACAGATTCGTTTGGTAAGTATTCAGGGTTTATTGATTGTCTTCAACTGAGACTTACAAATGTCCAGTCTCATCAGATAACAGCAGCTGGCGGTTGATACAATGCTAGTATCCACCATAGGCAACAGTGTCAAATTTATTGCAGTTAACCCTTCTGCTAGGCCAACTGGCCAAATAACTGTGCAACATAACTTGGTGTTCCAGTAGCAGTAATATCAAATTTTGACAACTTATAATATATTAGATGTTAAATTTATTTTGATGCAAGTAGCTGTTACATTCGTTTACGATATTACTGGGTGCAAAACTCCCCTTTTAAATCATTTTGTGGAAAATCTCTGCAGACTTAAATGGTTTGGTAAGATATTCCCCAACAAGTAACCTTTGAAGTGTAACCTTAAAGGCCACATATCTTGTAACCCAATGTTTTATTGAAGGGTTAATGTTGTCTCTGAGTAATAATGTTCTCTGTAAATGGTTGTCTCTGGTTTAAGGTTTTCTTAAAATGTTCCATTTTAAGTTTTCCGGTTTCTTGTAAGATTGAACGTTTCACCAGATTGTTTCATGTATACTGCCTCCATAGCTTTCTGCAAGATTTGTGATTGTCTGAAGGTTTGATGTTCTCTCAGGTTTAATTTTCTGTCAAAGTTTGGTTGCTATATTAAAGGTGTTATGTTTGTAAACAACAATCAGGTAGATGGCAAGGAAGTAGCTGAAATGTGGTTGAAGGTATAACTGTCTAGAAAGTCCTACCGTTGCCTGTTACCTTTGACTAGTGAAACTTGTACATGTGTTGATGGAAGGAAATGCATGGTATTTCACACTATTGTTGACTTGCTATTGAACTAATTTTATGTCCATGTTAAACTCTGGCAGCTGATGATGAACTTCAGGAATGCTGACTTTTAGGCATGGAATGTATATCAGAAGGGAATTCTTTCCACGATGATTTTATAAGTTGATTTTTATTATTAAGAAACAGCTTGCATATTATTCTGGCATTTATATTTCCACAATCTTAAATTAAAGGCCACATATCTTGTAACCCTATGTTTTCATGCCATTTATTTGCTTTTGAAATGTGGTGCCTATGTGCCAGTGATGTCCATTAGTACAAACAAGCATTTTCCTACAACAGCTTGCAAATGTCTGCTTTTATACAGAGATTACACGTCCCTCTGATGCTTCTTTCACTAAAGTTAAGGGTCGTGCAGTTTAGCGTTAAACTCCAAAAGTACTTCGCTCTCTGTTTGAGCTTGGCAGTCGTAATTTAAATGCTGTATTTATATAAGCTCTTGATGTTATAATTTAATAATAGTGATGTGAGTTTAAGATAAAAAGCAACTTATTTATTATGCTTATGCGGTTACCATTTAAACTTTTATTTTTAATTCACAAAGCAGGCTGCATTAATTTATATATCTGGTTGTGATGGCATAAAAGACTGTTTAATTTTGACCTGTACAGTAGAAGTGCTTGTTGAAGTTAAAATGATGTTAAATTGCTGTTAATCCCTCTTATATGCCCCGTGCTACAGAATTTTAGTTATTAAAGTGTCGTCTGAAATTGCAGGTAGCAGCGACGTGTTAGACAAAGTGCTAATGGAACTAATGAACTTACTAGTGAACCACTGAACTATGTAGTTTGAAATTTTACAGCAGTACGTGTTCATGAAGTGAATTCATTAAATCGAGGCACCACTGAACTATGTAGTTTGAAATTTTACAGCAGTACGTGTTCATGAAGTGAATTCATTAAATCGAGCCAACAATCTTGTTTCAAACTTCCAAATTTTAACACTGCTCGTGTTTTATGTGATTCTAACAGCACTGCTTCTGTAGTTTATAGTCTGACATGTAAAGCGACATTACATGTAATGTAATGCGACATTACTACATGTACTGAGTGGGCAATGGCATAAATAACATCCAGTGTTGCTGATGTAAGAGCCGTTGCATGAACTATAACAGTAACAACATTTGACGTCACTGTGATTGTTACCTTGTACTAGGTCATTGTAAAGGCACTGCTACTAGTAACTATGGAGGTCATGGCTATTTTTAGCCTGAAACATCTTTTATGTAAGCAGTGCTTTAAATAACAGTGCTGTCATTATGCTTTCTACAGTGTGTAACAACTGTTATTGTTCTAAGATAAATGCTTTTTTAGTCTATAACCAATGTGCAGGGCCATGCTATTAATAACAACTGATGTCACTGTTATGTTTAGCTCCTTGAAACTGCTCAGGTCATGTAAATAGTGTTTACCCGTGTTATGACAGTGTTATGGTGTTTGACAGAACTTAGATTTAGTTACAAAGAATTAAGCGATCACTTTACAAGATCATGGCATTTCTTTGAGAAGACTTCGAGATTATGTTTTGGTTGAAGTACAAAGATTTCCTTTCATTCTTTAGGACACTGGAAGAAAGGGAGTATTATCATTTCCCATAGACCCCAACTGTGTTCTCTGCCAGTGCACTGTGTAACGCCATTTCCACAGAATCATATACACTCTCACACATTACCCCTTGCACTCACTATATTGTACCAGAACAGTGTTGGGTTCTAGAGCATTCTGTGTTGTTGGTCTACAGCTTTGGAATTCGCTGCCACGTTTTATTCGTTCTGTCGTTTCTGTGATGTCGTTCAGGTCTAAACTTAAAACTCATCTATTTCAACCTTACTCACTGTAGCTTAGCTTCGGGTTTCTCGGACCTACTGAAATTCAACCCGGCTTCTCCAACGGATTTTGGTTTCGGATTGTGATTTTGACTTGAAGCAGCCATCAACTGATGATGCCTTGGGTATTATGATTAAGGCGCTATAGAAGGCATTAGATTAGATTAGAAGCCCAGTTAAAATACCCTGGCTAAGCTAATATTATGGGGTGTTTTACCATCGTTCCCCGATCACTGCATTACACTGCCAGTTTTTATCTCTGCGTCTGAGGTTCAGATTCCAGTGTAGCCCCACAATGAACTGTCAGTATAAAAAACCACCCTGCTACGCCTTCCAGCCCAAGTACAACAGTAGCATGACCCCTTGTGACATGCCGGTATTGGCCTTTTGCTTGTGCTTGGGATTTTGGATCCAGTTGTAGAAATTGAGTTTTGTTGAGCTGTGTGTGTAAAATGAGCAGTGTAGTTGTAATTTGTGTAATTGTAATCACAAATTTATGTAGCACCAGTTCAAGAAAAACTCATGAGGTGTGCCTGAGCTGAAAACACAAAATCGTGATCTAACAGAATGGTTTTCAAGTACGTAGGAAAACGAGGCAAAGAAAGGCAAGGTCATGCCGCAGGTTGCTAGGCACCTTATTCCAGAAAGATGGCCTGACCACAGCAAAGCAAGGAGCATGTATGGAAAGCTTATCCATTTCTTAACATGTAAAAGCCCCAGGACTCTTCCTTTGAGGACTTGTACAGCTGATGAGAAATAACAATAAATTCTTCAGGTTTGCCTACCATTACATGTCAATCAATGACTAAACTTTGAAAGCACTACACTGAAACTTCATTATGTCGAAGTTCAGTGGACCATAATCAACAGTTTGATATATCTGACGTTTGAAATAAGCGGGATATTTCACCTGAAGCTCTATCCGACTCCTTTGTAAATGTACAGTTTCTGTAGTGACAATATATCCTTGACCCTGCATTTTTCAGTTAACTTATCAGTGAACTGAAGTTGTCATAAATTTTTAATACATGTACTGCAAATGCAATTGTGGCGATAATAATGACTGTGTTAAAAATAAAAGATAATAGTTGAAAACATTATACGTATTTAATTTTTAACCTTGAAAGAAACTCTGAAACATTCCCAATGACTACCTACCAAAAGGAAATTGATAGAAAAGTGCCTAAAATATAGCATCGATTTGTCTTGGATTGGCCCTTTTTTACTCATTGCAACACATCTATTTATTGTCTCATGCACAGATTTTACAATGTCATTATTCAACACACTGGTATTAAAGTTGACACCAGTTAACGAACACACCTCGAAGTCGATTACAGCTGGAAAAAGACAAGTCGTAATTGTATGGATCTGGAGGTAGTTGGGAAGTTAAAAAGTGTTCTTATCTTTCGATTGCCTTGGTTGTGTTTGTACAGCCGCCAAAGCACCAAAGGATCCCTAGACATCAAGCTTCTGAGGCGTTTCAACACAGGCAAGGTAACAAGTGTGTTACCTTGATTTATTTTTTACCTTTCATGACATTCACACATGGACCAGCATTTGACATTCTGTGGATAGAAGGAGGTTAAAGCACTTCATACCTTAACTGACATAACAAAGCTGTGCATCTCAGACCACAATCTGTCTGACCCAGCAACTTTGAACAGTGACATCACTTGGGGTCTGGTGCTTGGATTTTTCTCTGTAACACTCGGTAATGTATCACCCCCTAGGATCGTTACACAGTAAACACAAGCAAGGTTATCATTTTTATGTTGATGATACTCAAATTTATATCTCTTTCGGATAGTTTAACTAGCAACCCTTCCATCCAGCTGAATTCTACGTGTATCTCATGTGGATGTCACCAAATAAATTACATGTAGTGTTGTTAAATCATCTAAACCAGAATTATGCCATACAAAACCATTAGTATTACATCCATCATTATTTTAGACATTGCCCTCTTTAATTGTAAGAATTTTTATTGTTTACAACCTACAGAGAAATACAGTACAGGGCTTGACCTGGCGGAAAGAGAATCAATATCTTCCCAGCCACAAAAAGTCAAAGTCTGTCCATTCGTGTACTGTAATACACAGCTCTTTCGCTAGTGCACTGCTCTGTCAATCTGGCTGATCTGACGCAAGATAAGGTACTCGTAAGGGACAGGCCACCCACTCCCACAGCTTGAGAAAATGAAGTCTATGGTACCTTATACCAGTGACAATCCTATGGGAGGTTAGATCAAAAAACTGATAACAGCTTATGATCCCTACCTCATGCATTTATATAAATATATTATATGCAAAGAAGTCAACTGCAGAAAACAAAGTTGCTACATCTAGAAATTCTCCTTTTAACTGACATGTACAATTTAAGTTGATCCATACGGGCACCTAAGAACATGAGGGTCGGCGGCCAGTCCTCTCCCTCACCCCGATCCTCCTACCAACAGCACAGGGTCAGTGTTCTCAGTTCAAGCCAAGTTCACTACAGGACAATGGTGGAACAGAAAGTTTGAATGATCATTTGTTCTATTCTAGCAGGGATTTGAATGCACGACCTCTGGTTTGACAATACAGCACATTACCACTAGACTGTTAAGCCCCCCCTTTGATTTTTCTTTTATTAAAATTCACGGAAACATGAATTACATGATATCAGCAGAAATGCTAAATGCTGGACGTTATTAAAACCAAGGAAGGCCTCAGGATTTGAACTCGAAGATGAAGGACTTGACTAAGACTTGTGGAAGAAGGATTTGGATGCAGGGATCCAGGACTTGGACTCTGGCTCAGGGATTCAGATCAACCTGGACTCAGATAAAGTCTGCCTTCAACCTCAGAAGTGCTTCCAATTGTCCAGCCTGGACAGAAACAATGAATGAATAAGACATCATTTCCTGTGCAAAAGTCATCATTAACACTGGGCAATACTACGCGGTCAACCAGTGACATACACATACCAAATACGTACAGAATTGGTATATGTATTGTATGTACAAAAATACACACATAGTGGTTCATTTAATGCCATTGCCCAGAGACAAATACTGAATATGACACATACATAACCATTTATATACAAACAAATGCCTATTATATGCAGACAGCATTAGCGTTTAGACAAATATACATAAAAACTGATATAAAAATGTCGTTTTACACAAGCAGCATCTCCTCTATGAAGTCACCATTTCAGGAGGGCTATTGGATTTTTCAGAAAGCACGAGGGCTCTACTAGTTCAACCGCGCTCGAGAGATTATGGTAAAAAAACATATCACGAGAAATCTTGTGTTGTTGTGCTGGTTGAATTCTTCCCTTCCCCATTACAAATGTTTCCTCCAGGAGCCAACCAAATGCCCAATGCGGTCACTGTCTCCTCAGGTTCTCCAGACGAGCTTCAAGGTCAGCATCAGCATCTGACAGACCGGCCCCACCACCCGCTGCTGCAGCTGCCTGTGGCTGCTTGGCTCCAACACCTTTGGCCGTTTTATTGCCAGTGGCCGGAAGATCTTCAACAGAGAAACAAGTGTGAAATTAAGTACAGTGCAAATCGCTTAAGACGAAAACGGATAGGATAAAATATCACTTAGTACGAAATGAAAACTTGAACCGTTCCGATGTAAATCGATAACAACGTTAAATTATTCTCTTAAGACAAAATTTATAAGACGAAAAGATCGATTATTACGAAAATGATTTTCGGTCCCGTGAATTTATTTCAGTGCGAAGTCCGTCTGATAAGACGAAATGGTGACGGAAACACAACAGCTGCTGCTTGCAGTAAGGTTTCGGATCCGCAATTCCGTATACGCCCAAGGTAGTTTGACAGCGTCGGTCTTTGATGAATGTCGAAACTCGAGGAATGAGATAGGGTAGATGTTTAAACTGTAACTGGGTGATTGATTACCTGTAAGAGACTCGCAGACCACAGCATCAGGCTTGTCAAAGTGCGTTGGTGCATGAGACCATAGGTATCATAATTACCGTAATGATGCCTATGCATAGGAAGTAAACTTTTATAGCTGTCTACACTATTGTGGCCATTTCATTCGTGGGTATGTTTTGTCTAACAGTGTAGGACATTAAGCCAGTCATGTGGCACATTTATGGTAATGAGATATGTAACCACAGCGGAAGTGCCATAAAGCTACACACATTAAACAGTTCAAGTATCTTCGACTACTCTAGCCAGATTAGTGCCTGCTGTTATCAGACATATATGTAACTTTCACAGCTCTTCTCAATCCTCTAATAGCCTAATATCCTCGTTGACAAGTCTTTGCCATATGGAGAAGACAATGGTCAATGGTCAGAATCTCCTGAGCGCCTTGCAAAGTAGAAGCATCCGCCCCAAATCAATCAGCACGTACATTTACATGTGCTGTACCCTCGTTCAAAGGCTTCTTGCTGTCTGACGCGCCCACCCCTCCCGAGACCGATTCGGATTCGCTGTCAAATTAGCGTTGTAATAGAATGTATCAGCCTTAACCCTTCCATAAAACCTTAAAATACCCCTTGCTTGCTACTCCAGCGTGAAACTGACCTTCTGGATATCGACCTGATTGTGGCTTGGTTTTGGTGTGCCATCGGTTGACGCCTTGTGCATCAGACACCGGCGCATTAGAAGTAACTAGTTATTATTACTATTATTATTATTATTAGTGGTGGTTTACTGAGACTCACATTTTAAAATGGCCGCTAAAGTTCGTAGCCTACCGCGATCATATACAGTAATGCGTCATTTGCTGCTGCATGGCAAGTTATGCAGCCATAACGCGTTTCTAATTGGCATAATGCTCCTATGTTTGCCTAACGGTTAATACAAAATTCGGTTAAGACGAAATATTTACGCTGGTACCCTGTCTTTCGTCTTAAACGAACTGCACTGTAGATTAGTTGCTTCTGACATATACCCGTATTTTCATGTACATAACCTGCACAGATGTAACCCAATTTGACCCTTGTCTTTTCTCTGTAATTAGAATTAGAATTCTGTTAAGCAATCCATACTTTAGTGGCTGCACATAAATTATGAAGCAACTGAAATAGTCTTCTCATAATGCTTCAGTGCCACGCTGGTGGAAATCGCAGTTGCATCCTAGTTTCACTTTCAGCCATAACTGATTTTAGCTTCAGCCAAAAACTAAACTAAACAGTCACTGTTAACAAAAATAGCTTTTTTGACATTTGTGATAATTAAAAATTAGCAGTGAACTTCTAAAGGCACTTTTCCGTTCAAATTCACTAAGAAGGCCAACAGCTGCAGGGTACGGTTTAACAGGAGCATAATTTATGCTTATCTGTGATCATAAAATATTCGGTTTCCATCACTACATTTATTTTGCCTATGGTTGAAACTGTGGCAAACCACTTTTGGTCCCAACTGGTCTATTATCTCAACTTAAAGTATGATTCTGTTTATCTTCATTATATGCCTAATTACATTACCCTGGAAAGCCCTCTTCAATCTATGAACAACAGTTCTCTGAATTTTACCTTGTAGTTGGTCAGCCATCTGCAAACCTAGTTCGTCTAGAACCTGAGAAACGATAGCCTCGCTGTGTAACAAAATTGCACACACAACTGTTACAAAACCACAAGTTCTAAAGCTTAGTACAGCATACAAAGTAAAAAGTAACATATCCCATATCCCAAAAGTGAGGTGTAGGGGAGGTACTCATCTCCTTTTCTTGGCCCTTGAACCGGCAATGGATGAATCCAAATCCCGGACACAGGGTCAGTGTATCGCAGGATTTGCCGTTTACCTCCCAGCTTATGCTGGTACCAAATTATGCTGCTAGGTGAGAGGCATGTGCACGAACAACTTTCCCAGGGTTTTTATATGGGGTTGAACTCACAACCGCAACAACAATCAGTATATACTGGTATTAAATTTAAAATCTTGCAGATGTCCTCCATGCTAAGAAGGGTAGGCACCATCAATTTCAGTAGTAAATAATCTACTTCCTCTTCCTCTACTAAAAAGATGCTATAATAAGTGTCTTGGTGCTTACTTGGTTGCTTACTTACTTACATTCTAGCTTATCTACTTATTCTTGAAGGCAACAAAGGACTTTTATCCTGAAGGCAACCAGAAATGAGATAAGTCAGACAGTCAGTCAGAGTAGAGAACAAAGACAACATATATTCAGTCAGTAACAGCATGCACAGAACCAGAAGCATCAGTAGCCAGAGTGTGACAGATAGGATAGCTAGGATAAAAACAGTTTGGTAGTCAGTGATCATCTGACCTTTCCTCCTCATCATCTTCATCTCCCATAGCATCGTCAATTGCGTCGTTCATCATCTCTTCTTTCATCTCCATGATCTCTGACTGCTTCTCAAACTCCATCATTATCTTCTGTATCTGAGGTAGCTTCAGCTGCAATCCCATAAACAAATTAACCAATTTTTCCAAACTCGCCTAAATCTCTTAAGTATTCCTTAAGTTTGATAATGTTTATTCATTGGTGAATTTGAAAAATATATATGGTGCTAACTCAGGAAGTTCTCAAAGAACTGTGTGAATAATCATGAATAAGTGAAATTCCAGATGAATCCAGCAAAGGACCACATACCAATGATGTGGAAATCTCTAGAACCCAACACAAAGGGCATACAACCACCCTCCCAAAGGCCAAGAGACAACAAGTTTCTGCCTGGATATCATTTCCCCCTGTTTAGCATAAAGGCAACTTTCCCCCAGTATATATTCATAACACCCTGGCTGAAAATACATACACATACCTCGGAACCAATCAACCAACAACTTACCTATGACTCGCAGAACCTTCAATAACTTATTCAAAGTAACTTATTTACATATTATTTATTTATCTATTATTTATCTGTCTACTTCTTCAGAGTAAATCATAGCTGATCACCTATAGCTTAATTTACCTGTTTGTTCATGGTGGCCATGGCTTTTGTGACCCCCTTCATTGCCTGAGCCATTGCATCATTGGACTTTAATGTTTGTATCTTCAGAGCCACGGCTTGGATGTTTGCACGCATCAGAATAAACTTCTTAACATATCTTCTTGTTCTGACCAAGTCTTTTGCCATGATTTTAACAGCATCCTAAGAGACAAGCACAAACTATGAACCTTATTAAACTAAATTAGCTCATTACCAATTACCATTCCAGAACCAGATTACTTACCGGTATTCTTTTGCCATAAAATTAAGATAATGGTAAGGTAATTGCCAACTTAATACATAATTTTAACAACATTCTCATAAGCAAGGACTTGCAGTTGAGGGATCATTCAGCTGAAGCGTGAATACAATACCATTTCAACCACTAAACTTATCAGTTATAAGCCTCCTTGACAGTCAATTGTCAATTCACATGAAGCACCAGGAAAGGTGAATGTATGTGACTGTGCATGATAAAAGGGTACCAAAGTCGGCAATGTCAAAAATGAGTTTAACACCGCAATGGATGGGGCTAGAATAGCTGAGTAAATAAGTAAAAACTGCAAGTTTCTATCACAAAAAGTTACAATTTTTGTAAAGATGTAGGTCCACTTTTGAGAAATCATGAATTAAAGCATACCATAACTATGACTCAAACTAAAGTGTTGTGCCATGAAGGCTTATGAGAATAGTGAACTGGAGCATATTCATATGTATAAATTTTGCGACGACCATCTTCATAAAAGACTGGTTTGGACAAGTATTTATGTGACTGGGTCACTAGTATAATAACTGATGCACAACTTCAAATCAGAGGACCAATGAAACATGCTAAATTAAGTTTTTTTGCAAGGCATAGCAATAAAATTAAAAATACAAATACTTAGACATAGACACTTTGCATAGCTCACACAGCAAGGAAAATAAATACACAAAGAACTGATTTTGACCAAAGTCCTGGACGTAGGACCAGTGCATTACAGGACTAGCCAATTACTTCTAGCTTACGCTTGTACCAAAATCTACTGCTTACTGAAAGGAGCATGCAAGGCCAAGAGCAACCTGTGTACAGCAAGCTTGAACCCACAAAAGAGTGAAGTTATCTTATTCAAACTAAATCTTCAGATCACAACTGATTAGATTAGTCACTGATAAGCAGTAAAGCTCGGCTTTCATTAAGCCATCTGTTCCTCACCATCTGGCCAACCTACACAAATACAATACAATACAACTAAAATTTGTTGATGCCCTCCTTACAAAGTTCAGAAGTACGCAAACCTTCACAATGTTGTTTACTTACATCATTTTCTGGCAGATGAAGGCAAACAGGGATGAGCCAAAAACAATTCATAGAGATGTTGTAAGATTCCCACTTACCATCTGGCCCTGCTTTGCCATCTTCTTAATATCCATGATGATCTTCTTCTCCTGTTGCTCCATGTGTTGGCGCTCACGGTCCAGATCCCGCATGGCCTTGTTCAGCGCCCTCTGGTTCTGGCGCAGCATCTCCTGCGGCGTCTTCTTGCGACCAAACAGCCACGACATCTTTGCTCCTAAAGCCAAATCAACAAAATCCCCCAGATGAAGACAAACTGCTTTGTTAAGTAAATACAACAACACCATTAGCCCATTGATTCCCCAAACAGGTCCTTGGCATAAGCTAACTGGGCAAAACAAAATGGTAAAACTAGGCACAACCTTCAATTTTATTATTCGTTATTATGCCTTTATAACTTCTTTTATCTATATGCATTTTCATATATATGCATTTTAAATATAGCATTACTAGCTTATTCTTTCTGAGCTTGTCATTAAAACTGTATCTTACATAATGTCTTCCCTGTGATACCAAGAAATCATAATTCTGCATAATTCTACAATGAAGGCCAAAACTTTGACCACATAGTATAGCAAAGGCACAGTGGAAATAGAAGAGCAATACAAGGGCATTTGTAAAAATTAGCTTTTGAATTTTTGTAGTAGCACTAAAGAAGCAGTTTCTGCAGATGTAAACAGATTCCTTATAGCACTTTTTTGTTTTTAGAATGAAGGTAAGAACTTGGACTACAGGTAACAATGGAAATAAGGACTTAGATCAAGGGCATATGACATAGAATGTAGTTTTTTAAATAACTAAATGCTGAACTTCTATATCACTAAATTAAAAATAATCTAACACCTCATCAGAAGTCGGTGTTTATTTAAGAGTGTGACATCATCAAGAGAGGTGTAATGCAAAAAAGGTTACAATTTTCTGTTTTGTCAGTGATTTAATCACATTTATAGCATACTTCAAACTCATGTAATATTTTCAAATGTTGGTATATGTGCCATTCATATTTGTCTTACAAATTTACCTTTCTGCTCCCAAGAAATATGCCAAATTTCATTTGAATAGTTGCATTCCAAGTACTGATGGCTAAAGAGATAATGCGGGTAATGTTACAGCTTAGCGTCCCCACATAAAGACCAATCATATGCAATTCAATCACTGGTCTCAGGTTGATGCTACATAGCAGTCATTTAAAAAATGTTAAATGACTAAAACAACATACATTCACTCTATGTGCTTTTAAAGTGCTTCAATTTCTACAACTTTTTAGCTAATATTATACAAAAATGAAAGCCAAGTTTAATCCATGTTCAAAACTTTTTAGCTGGTTAATTTGTTCTGCTACATCTAGCTCATGTCTGTTTAAGTCTAAACGTTGAAATAATGGAAGTTTCAGCAACACGGTGAGGAACTTCACAAAAAATATTTGCCTCATGAAACAATCCCTAAATGCGCTACATAAATACATACTTACATTAAGCTATTTAACAGAAACAGACCTGTAGGAATGCATCTAATTAGCTTACCTACTTGCATGAAATCCTTCAGCACCAGAACCCTTCCTATGAGGACTGTTATTGAAAGAGACAGATAACAATGCCTCACCAATAATGTTCATCTTCACTTAATCTTACTCAGAATAGCATTTTGGAAGTGTTAATAGGCAGCCACCGGATGGCATCAATGTCACTTTGGTGGCTGACGGTATGTACTAATGATGTCTTATATATAATGGACTGTACCAGTGATCCAGTGGCCTATGTATAGTCTTTGCCTTATTCAGGTGTTGGCCGTATTATTCTCGTGATATTTTTGGGGGATGATAAAACGTACTATCACCATAACATGTCTCACCTATAATCTAATTTTTCTCAGAATTGCAAATTTTACAGTAATAACGTTCAACTGACAATATCTCCAGAACAATTTGGGATACTAGAAATGATACATTGTTTTAAACTGAATCTGAACGCACTATTTCATTAAATAAAAATGTGAAAATGTGAAATATCCGACTTAGGACTTATTTTCTCATAGCTGGTCACATGTATGCACCAACTTAAGAAATTACTAATTATTCCAACTTGACGGTTATACCTGTCTGCCGACATATGCATTGATTTCTCTAACCCTTTCCCGTTCTCAGGACTTAATCCGTTCAATTCAAGAAGAGACTGTGTTAAATTTAAAAATAACCTTGACGGATTTCTAAGCAAAGATAATTATATAAGTAACTTGATAATATTTTTTAACCAGATTACAGAGTTCTGATTCACAAAAACACAATTCTGATTACGCGTTTTGGGATTTCTACAAAACCACAAGTATACCGAAGCAATCATATCATAAAACAAACCAATATTTCAATACCGTAGTACTATAATGTCACAGACTAAACTGCCGACATTCACCCTCTGAAATTATAAGCAGACGCAAAACTGTCCTACAGATCTTTAACAACTTTAACAAAATAAAAGACTTATTTTGTATTTACTGTTGTTGCTTCGAGATTACGTCACGGGTATTTATAAAGATATAGGTAAACATACCACGTGACGTAGAATTTCCGGCTAACGCAACATTAATAATATTATTTTGTAAGCGCAAACTGCATAAACACTATTTTGGTTTCACTGAAAATGTTAAAGCAAACAATATGCTAAGATATTTAATTTATTTCATTTATTAAAGCACTTATAACGTATAGGATCATTATCACGGACGCGCACCCAAAAGATAATTTAACACCATTGTCAGCGTTGTAGTAGGCCTACACTGAAAATAAATAAAACATAAATTATTGTTAGCTTTTAAATTTCTGAGAGAAACGGACAACAATGTTTAATTCTTATACATTTACACTATACTGTACCAGAACGTAGGGGTGTCATGTTAGGTAAGGCTAATTGTTTTTAATATTTGGCCTAGTTAGCAACATTGGTTCAAGCGTAGGGCTTACAACAGTCTGAGCGTGAGAATGCCGGTTCGCATACCGATCGTGGCTATATTTCTAAGATTTGAATCTCGGTCTAGCACGGTCCATAGACAAGGACCTTAAAAGGCGTGGCATCTATTCAATGGGCAGCGGTGGTTAAGGATCGTACTCAATAAATTCATTGAAAAATGAGCAGGGTCGAGCCATACGATCGCTATATAATACCGTGTACATTTACATTTTGCATTTAATTACTGTGTTATATACTTAATTATAATATAATAATACAGTTTGCTGTTGCATTTTAAACCTACTGTAAGTCTTATCTGTTTATATCAGCTATATATGCAGCCTACCCATTGGCTCGATGTTTATTAGTGTCTTGATACATCCAAACATACATCTATAAGCCTATAGGCCTATAAAAAATGCTTAGACTACATAAAAATTTAGTCTCCGGAACCCTCGCCGCTGTTAAATCATCAAGTCGAAACAATCGTTAAGCCTTTGACTGAAGTCATGTATTTTGTCATCAGATATGATTCAGAACAATTCGGCAAACATTTATCGAAGTGGCGCCGCGCCCTTTCTAAAATTTCTGATTCCGCCATTGGCGTCATTGTGAGAGGTTGAGGGGTCAGACTGCGGATTTGAGCTTGGAGAACGGACTTCGTGTAATGACCTTAGGCAATCTTTTCAGCGCATGTGCTCTGTTTGAAGATTTCTGTTCCACAAGAAGCCGATGACGAACTCTGTTATAAAAATGAGTAGGCCTACATCGAACGTACATTGTCGACCGGAAGATCAGGCAACAAGGGAGAGCCATGACCGCGTATATATGTCAATACTAAGAATGCCTAAACAGGCCTATGTAGAATAATCATACTAATTTTGCCTAAATTGAACGACGTGTGTCCTGTCCTCGTTAACATCACTGGAATATTCTAGCTAGCATAGGTGAAAAATATTAAGTCTATTGCGTATCCTATAGACCTAAGTTCTTTCTGTGCTTGAGGCATTGGATTGGAACAAGAACGAAAAGTGCCTGACATAACAAGCACAAGACTTGTTTCTGTCCACCTATCCTATAGGTCTAAGTTCTTTTTGTGCTTGTTGTATTGGTTGGAACAAGAACGAAAAGTGCCTGACATAACAAGCACAATGCTTGTTTCTGTCCACCTATCCTATAGACCTAAGTTCTTTTTGTGCTTGTTGTATTGGATTGGAACAAGAACGAAAAGTGCCTGACAAACCAAGCACAAGGCTTGTTTCTGTCCACCTATCCTATAGACCTAAGTTCTTTCTGTGCTTGAGGCATTGGATTGGAACAAGAACGAAAAGTGCCTGACAAACCAAGCACAAGGCTTGTTTCTGTCCACCTATCCTATAGACCTAAGTTCTTTCTGTGCTTGAGGCATTGGATTGGAACAAGAACGAAAAGTGCCTGACAAACCAAGCACAAGGCTTGTTTCTGTCCACCTATCCTATAGACCTAAGTTCTTTCTGTGCTTGAGGCATTGGATTGGAACAAGAACGAAAAGTGCCTGACAAACCAAGCACAAGGCTTGTTTCTGTCCACCTATCCTATAGGCCTAAGTTCTTTTTGTGCTTGTTGTATTGGTTGGAACAAGAACGAAAAGTTCCTGACAAAACAAGCACAATGCTTGTTTCTGTCCACTGACGCGCAGCGAAACCGCATCTATTCTGTAGCCTGCGGAGGTATTGCGTGCCGTGGTACCATGGAGGTTTGAGCAGACCTCTTATTGGATTACTTAAGCGATGCTTTTGTCTTGTGTCATTACTTCAGCGGACTGGGTGCTGCATGCGTCCAAGAGAAACGGTGGACTAAACCGATTAGTTAGATGAAAAGTCACGAAACCTAGTCAGCAAAGAAGAACAGTCCATTTATGTCAGCCTGGATTTTCATAATTCCCTGTTTTTTGATGTATTTGCATCAGATATACTTCTGAAAGAAGACTTTTCGGCAATCGCTTAACTAGAACTCGGTATCATTTCAAGAAACTAACCGCGATCAAGAAGCTAATTGCAAATAAGTCTAGTTATATTCTGCAGCGGATTGCCAGGGCTCCATGGACCACAGTGCGAGTGCTTAGCCGGAAATTCTGATGACTTTTTTTAGCTTGTCACGGTTTTCGTGATTGATTCAGTCATCCCTTCCACCATGCCCACCTTATTTCCTTTGCAGCAGACCTCCGCCAGACTTTAGCCCTTCAGGAAAAATAACAATCCTCTTCGTTCTTCTTACGAATGCACCTTTAGTGAAGTCAGTTAGTGTCCAAAAATTTAGATCTGTATGCGTAAGATCTGAGATATTGGAACTGACCGAAAGGAAACATTCCAAACTGCCTTCCTATCACTTACTAAGCTGCAGTATACCATATGGATTTTTTGCTTCACCCGTCAGTTCTTCCGTCCGTCCATCCATCCGTCCATCTCTCCATCCATCCGTGACCAATATCAGCTTATGGAGAAGTAAAACCTTCCATCGATGGATGAACCGGTAGCAGTAGCAGTTTATTCTCTCTTCTCGTCGTCCTCTCGTTGTGACGAGACTTTCATTCCTTCTCTTCGTCTCCATCCGTCTCTTCCCCCATTGACCCTTTCCATCCTTTCGTCCGTAAGTCTTTCTATCCTTCTCCATCTGTCTCTTTCTCACTGACCAAGCCCGTCTTCTCCTCCGTCCCTTTTCATGTCCTTTCTCCGGCCGTACTTCTTCCAAAGCACTCCCTCCAAACTCCCCCTCTCGTACAGCATCAAGGCATCAACCAACGGATGCAAACCAACTTCCTGTCTTGAACGCAATTTCTATTTTGGGACGGGGACATGGAACCAGTCGATAGAAACCTTCCAACCAATCCATCCATCCATCCATTCATCCCTCCATCCAATTATTCATCCGTCAGTCCCTCCTTCCATCCAACGATAAATTTCACCGTGCAAGAATGACGTATTTTCTGATTATAACATGGATGATGGATCTTTTTATAAGCCTCCAACATAGACGCTATATAAATCCCTGGCCTTAAATATAACGATCACCTGCTTTTGTATGTTCATTGTTTAGTGTAGCTTTGATATATATATATATATATATATATATATATATATATATATATATATATATATATATATATATATATATATATATATATATATATATATATATATATATATATATATATATATATATATATATATATATATATATATATTATATATATATATATATATATATATATATATATATATATATATATATATATATATATATATATAT